>JBBPDE010000083.1:7835440-7858586 GCA_037974605.1 Nannopetersius ansorgii | reverse complement strand
ATTTAATGCATACTTCAGTTGTTGCATATGGTTTTGTAGCAAAATAAGCTATTGTTAACCTACAAAAGGACTTACTGTATTGTGTGTAAAGGTTACTTAATGTCACAAATGCACTGTAATATAATAATTCTTCAACTATATTAATTATATTGTAATGTTTTAAAATGTATAAAATAAATATCATGGTGATTGAGTTTGAACAAATATGCACAGCCAGCAAAGGCCGTCAATAGCATCACTTATTCAGCTTTTAGAGATTTAAGGCCAGTTTGACTCTGTGGTGTGATTCATTGTTGAGCTGATTTCACAGCTTGATCAAAAGAGCAAGACAGGATTTGGATTTTCTTATACGTCATTAGGGAACCCTGGGTTTCCCTTCAGGATGTACATTAGAGCGGGTGGCTAAAACTGGAAACTGAGAGGAGACTGACGAGTGCAATGATTTCTGCAAATTATCTGTCAAAAGTGAAGACACAAAAGCATGAACATGTAAACAGTAATTAATTATGGTTTCCTCTGTGGAGTTGCTGCTCTTGGATGAGGTTTCCATGGTAATCCCGTCAATGACGGAATGACTAAGGGGAAAAAAAGCAGTGTGGCTGTAAAAAAAAAAAAAAAAGTCAGCAGATTTTCCACACTGCTGAATGGCGAAATCAATCCATTAGTCTTCAGTCTTCTGGCTTCGTATAGGCTGTTTGGTCACTCAGGGGGCTGGACTTGTCAGTGTATATGGCTGTGATTGGCTGAAGTAAGGCTGCAGTGAGGTTGCAGCCTTTTTTATTTTAACTGCATCACTACTTGCCGGCTGTGGAGGTGGCTAGCGTGGAACTGATCAGCAGCAGAAGCAGACTGGGTTTTGCCGGGAGAGAAAGAGAAGCTGCTTTCATTCATTTTACGGTTCACCGTTCCTTTTCAGATGCTGTGGGGATATTCCACCTTTAGTTTTACTCACTTCAGGTTGAGAGAAATTTTCTAAATTTTTGTTCTGCCTCTTTTTTTTTTTTCTTCAAAGCAGCCAGGAAGAAGGAATGCCTTCATCCAGTTAAAATGTATTGTGCTTTTTGCTTGAGGGCAAACTGGTGTGCCTTTGCAAGAGGACTATGAGAACCGGACTCCTACTCATCTGAGGAGTCGTGTGTGAGTACTGAGGGCACCAGGCTGCAGTCTGCCGGTGTCCTCAGCTGCCCGTATCCCACTGTGCCTTAGTGCCCAATATACTTCACCTGTGAGTTCAGTTTTTCTTGTGGAAATTAAGGATATGCATTTAACACACACCTCAGATCAGTATCTGTGCGTATGTAACTGTACTTTGCACACCTAAATACACACACACACCCCACAGCAAACCATCCATCTGTAGCACATTTCTAAAAATGCTGCTGGGCATTTGGCAGTCCTTGACCCGATGGTTTTTGGGTTTAGCAGCATGCAATGATGTTACCACAAAGCCAACTGAGAAGAACATACGAGTTGATCCAAATCCTGGGATGGCGCTGGACTATCAACAGGACAGCGGACAGAAAGATTCTGTTTCTAAAACAGAGCTGAGTGGCCCATCTCCAGCCAAGAAAACCACAGTGCTGATCCTGGTTGCACCCGCTAATGACCTCCATCAGGTATTGCAGTCTCAATTGGAGTTTTTTGGAATATCATACCTCCAGCATACCACCTCTGGGTCCCTGAAGTTGCTCCAGGGAGAGACTGCCCCCTGTAGTTACTGAATGGAAGTCACTTTGGATCTACTAAATGCCATAAATGTAAATGTAAATCTTGCCTAGGGCCTTCTAAGTAATGGGTGATGGGTGTGACACACCAGTTAAGGGTATGTAAATGATTGTATTTGCAAGGATACAGAGGATGCCTCAAAGACACATTATGGGTTTGCATGAGGCTGCTTGGTCATATCGTGCTATTGCCTGGCATGTGGGGCACAATGTCACAGTGGCTCGATGTTGTACCATTGGGCACATGAAGGCCCAAGACAGACTACATCATTATTATGGGGTTCTGTAATGCCAAGCAATACAGAACCCCATGACATTCAGACACAGGTATTGGATTCTCTACAACACTCCATGTCATTCAGCAGACTAGCATCAGCCAGACTACCGGGTCACCAGGCTACGGTTACATCATTTAGCAGACGCCTTTATCCAAAGCATCTTCCATTCCCTAACTACAGGGGAGAGTCTCCCTGGAGCAACTTGGGGGTTAGGGGTCTTGCTCAGGAACCCAGTGGTGGTTTGCTGAAGGTAGGATTCGAACCCATGACCTCTTGGTGCAGAGGCATGTGTCCTACCCACTAGGCCACCACAACCCCGTTTTTTGGCTGTCATATTAGACTGCATTTGGAGTACGGAGTACTGCTGTAACCAGGAGTTCAGGCCTGATGAGTGCCATCATACCATGTTCAGAGATTAATATCAGTTCGGAATTATCCTCATGTGCATGTATGCTGGGACCGAGGTGAGAGCTCTCATCCTCCCAATGTTGTGGTGAGACACACGTGTTACTCCTGGCATCCCAAGACAGTGGCACCTCTGAGGGACCCTTGAGCAAAGTACTGTCCCCACACACTGCTCCCTGGGTGCTTCACTTGGTAAATGTGTTAAATACTGTGGAAGAATTTACTGTTCACACTGTGTGCTGTGGTGTGTTCATGTATGACAGAACATCACTTTACTCTTACTTTACATCATGGTGTGGGGAGCCATAGGGTATGACTTTAGGTCACCTATGGTAGTGACTGGGGGAATCTGATGACACAGTGCTATCTCAGTAACATAATGCATCTTTCAACAAGACAAAGCCTGTCCATGCATGTATACCTATGGACTGTCTGTGACATGCTGAGGCCTTCCTGTGGCCAGCCAACTCCCCCGATCCTTCCTGAACCAAACGTGTGGGATCAGTGCCGATCTGCAGGATCTCGAGGGCCAAGTACAATATCTGTGGGCTGATTTGCTGCAGTAGAGGATACAACAGATTTACGACTCAATTCCACACAGTATTGCCGCATGTATCGATGCCCAGGGGAGCACCACACCCTACTGGCACTGTACCCATATTACAGACTCTACTGACCGTTTGATCCGATATTGTAATACTGTCATTGCGATACAGTGAAATGATCTTTTATCACATGCAGGCTTATTTCCAGCACTCCATTTTGTTGCTTTATGTTTTTTGTCACTGAGTGTTGCCATAATCTTACTGAATACATTTATTGTAATCTTTAACTAAGGCAGTTCAGAATGGCTGGGTTCAACTCATTCGCTTAGTGTAAAGTATTGTCTTAGGGCACTATTAATGAAATTGAAAGACATCATCTACCTTCTCTGCAATAAGTTACTTTTACTTTGATAAGTTGATGATATAAGGGGCCCTAAGTGCATTAGCGCCACAATGACGTCTTGAAACAGAGCAGGGCAAAGGAGTGGAAGCTTATTCTAACTGGCTTGAGCAAATTTGTCTGGCACTGTTTCGGAATGTCTGTCCAAGGCGTCTGAGTCATGCCTCAGCAGTTATACGATGCTCTAGACTGACAAAACAACCACAAGCTAGGGCTATGCAGTCAATTGAATTTTAGCTTCAATTACGATTTTGGCTTCTGATGATTGTGAAAAGATATTGTGCTGCATTCCATTTCACAATGATTCTCTCAGTTTGTCTTGTCTTACCCATGGTTTCCATTGGCTTTTTCAGATTTTCAAAACTGGTCACAACCACTTTAGACAATCACTGATCGCTGCCACTCTGTCTACGATTCCCTCAGGTTTTCCATTTGAAAATCCACTCTCAAAAAGGAAAGATTTCCAAAGTCACATAGTAATTGTAAGTTTAAAAAGGATCGAAATAATTGTCCTACTGCACTTTCCACATAAGCTAATTGTCAGTTTGACTAGTATCGTCATTAAGCTGACATACCAAAGCAAGCTTTTAAAAAAAAATAAAATACAGGATGGGTATAATCACCTGTTCTGCATGAGTTGGAATGTCCTAGGATGGAAAATCATGGTTAGAGGGTGTTTCTGCTTGCCACTGTTGGCCACTTTCCCCAGAACCAGCAACAATATTCCAGCCTAGATGGCAAGAGCTTAACAGCATTCCTGTTGAAGCACCTGCCATGTATATATACCATATATTAACAACCCCAGCACCTCAGCTTTCCTGATAGGCTCTGGTTAGCTACATTTAGATCTTTTTGATATTTCTAAGGTGGTCCTATTGGGAGAACAAGAACAGGAAAGGGGGATGCAAAGTATAGTTAATGGGTTTGCCATTTTCAGTTTGATCTTTGAAGATGCTGTCTAGTTCCTGCATGTAGAACAAAGTAACAAGCTCACCATTTATTTGGACCTGAACACACTAAACCTTTTAGATTGGAACTGTATTCTTGAAGTAACTTCACATGATTAATCTGATTTGATAAATTCTGAAATTAGAAGCCAGTCTTCAGCAAATGAACACATTCATTTGCCTAATTTGTGGAGGACCAAACTCCACCAATTGAGATAAAGATTTGCCTTTAATGTAAAACCTTTCAAAGTCTCATATAAATGTCATGTAGGCTTGACTTTAGATTGTCCCTGAGAAACTTCTGAAGTCATATGGTCAGCTTAAAGTCCACTGCAGTGCACACTGCCAGCACCTGTCATACCAGCTTCACACCATTGCTTCTCCTTTACAAAGTAGATGAAGGTCAGTGGCCTATTTCCTGTCAACACCTGTTTGAAAACAATGAGTAATATTTATACTGTCAATCATTTTATGAACAGATTAAGATTTATATATTAAAATGGTGAAACAAATTTTATTTTATTAATAAAACCAACACCTCGCATTTCACACCCACCAAGTACATAATTGTGAGAATTTTGTGAAAGCAGGTGAGCATAAGTGTGATTTTTCTGTCTCTGAATTTAAGTAACGCTTCCTTAAATGGACCTTTTTGACTAATCAGCTTGGCACAATGTAGGAGGGTATCCTTGTTGAAAGGATCTTTTTGAGATGTACGTTGGGAGTTGGAGTGTTCACATGGGAGGTTGCTGTCATGCCGTGTGTCTTCCTTTTCCAGATTATTTTGTTAAATAATCTAAACTGTTAAATTCACGCAGTATGTCTCCACTTCTTCAAAAATGAGTGACTCAAGGCATTCTCACGGTGTCTCAGCAAGACTGACAACCTTGAAATTTGGTTCACCAGTGAATGGAAGGGAGTTAAGCAGGGGCAGGTATTACTCAAACCAATCGCATTACAGAAGGTCCTGTGAGCCAAGGTAGGAGGGACTGCTCTGCTTTATTACACCGTGGGTCTGAGAAAGCACCGGTTGTCTAGTGTTGGGCGTCGCAAGGAGTGCTTAGTCATTTTTATACGTAGGTACCGATAAACAATTATTTAAAGAAGGATTTAACATTTTCTTTTACTGGAGAAATGCTGTGCCTGTGTCTTTACGTGCCTGTCCCCAGTTCGGCTCAGACGGAATTTGAATATTTCGAATCAAATGGACTACCGGCGGAGTTGAAGTCACTCTTTAAACTCAGTTTATTTTTGCCGTCTCAGGAACTTACTAAGTACAGAAAATGGCAAAAGGTATGTCATTTGCAGTTCTGCTTTAGTAATACTTTAATACATTGACATTCAAGTCATTATAGTGGAGTTTGCTGTTTTGTTTTGGACTGGTTTTGTGTGGACGACTGTTGCCAGATGCATTCATTTACTCATTATAGAAGGTGCTTTATAAACCCTCTGTGTAATAAAATACAACCTTGTGTGATTGCTTCCTGTTTTTCCATGGCTGCGTTTTAAAATGAGCTAGTAAGGATGCCTAGAAGCTTCTCCATTCATTCCCATTTGGGTTGCCGGTGTCATCTAATCCAGATTAGTTTACTTGCTTACGGAGTGCCCTTGTTTGAGAGGAGTGACTTGCTTCTATAATACAGACAGTAATTCACTTCTGTTTGTGATGTAAAATCTGACAGTAGGAATATCAGTCATTTGACTATTGAAATAGGATGGGATTTGTTTTTAATTGTAGGTACTACTTGCTAACGGAAATTATACTCTTTATATGGAAGGAAATTGCGAACCCCTACTCATTTTCTCTCGAGTGTTCATTAACAGATTTTGCTCAGGAAGCATCATAATTTTTATACCTCCCTTCTCCTTAATCTTCCTACTGTTAGCGTGACCCACTTGTCTGCCAAGTTCGACTCTGTCGGCTGTGCAGTGTCCGGCTTAATGGCTCGCTTGCCCCGGTGTGTACAGTCATTCTTTAAGATGACTATCTTTATCTCCCGCCTTTTAGTCTAGGTGCAAGTGGTCAGAGTTGGCTCCGACGTGGCTGGTCGCTTGTTTTGGTGGAATATCAGTTTTATAGTATGGCCTTGACAGTGAAATATATTTTTCTCTGTTGTTCTGCATTGAGTAACACGAGGCTACGATTTTACTACCAAAGTAATCTAGATGATGTGTTTAGTAATTTACCACCACATAAAGTTTTGGACTTTATTTACATCAATATTGATACAATCTTGTTTTTTTCCTTATTTCTTTAAGTCTCTTGTTTTTAATAGTTTGTTTATTATACCATTCTGTCATGACATGGCCATTGTTGCAATGACATTAAACTTAAATGTACTGCTACTACTGCTCCGTGATCTCTTCCTGTGATTCAGATATACCTGTCCTGAACAGACTAGTTTTTATAAAGGTTTTTTTATTAGATTATTTAAAATCATAATACATCAACATTTTGCGACTTATGGCTGACGATTTTCACACATTTATGCTATTCCCTAGATGAAGCCTTTGGCTTTTAATCGAGGCTGGGCATCAGAAAGCATGTCCTCAAGTAAGGGATAATATTATGAAGGATAAGCTAGAGTGACTCATTTCTGTTACTCATGACGAGGTCAATATTACAGGGTGGTGCATTTCCACAAAATGCCTGGTAGAAATATTCAGAGAGTTAATGAATTGCACAACAATTTGTAAGTCACTCAGTACACAGTTCAAGCCAGCTGGTTCCTTAGAAGTGTTGATGGTCACTGGCCAGTGTCCTTCTGGGACAAATGAGTTCAGATTGCAGTTTGTAGTGGCTTTAGTTTCTATCTTAGTGAAGATCCATCATCATCCTGGTCTGAACATAAAGATTTGTTTGTTCAGAAAGTATCATAGTAGCATTTTTCTGCCACCTGAATTAATTAGCATATCATTTGGTGGTAATTCTAGTAAAAGCTTTCCTGTTTTGCCCTGGGTGCTATTCAAAATTATATTACTGGTTAATGATAGTCTACACATACTCAGAATAATGCCAATTTCTGCATAACATCTGCATAAATCTGTATATAAATGTTATGATTTCATTCTGCTGCGGGAAACAAGAAGTTAAAAATTAAACCTTCGCCACCATTCCGATCCATTCCGTAAGCTCTTTAAACTCAATGGTTCGAATCAGAGCCCTTGATCAGGCATCTCTCTTAAGCGCTCAGTCCCTGAAAGCCTGTGTGTCTCCTCCACCAAATAAATTGAGGCCATGCTGTCTCCAAACAGTACTAATGGGTATGATGGTGTACACAGCAAACCTTTCAAAGGGGCCCTGACCACACAAAGTCCATATGTCTGTAGTCGTCCAGGACGCCATCATCTCCATGACTTCTAGAACCTTCTGACCTGGCGTGAACACGTTTACCTGACCTTTGCTCTGATTTGCTTGTTTTGTTCTTTGTGGTTTAGAAAATCGTAAAGGCTGGAGATAAAGACCTGGATGGCCAACTGGACTTTGAGGAGTTTGTGCACTACCTGAGGGACCATGAAAAGAAGCTACGGCTGGTCTTCAAAAGTCTGGACAAGAAGAACGATGGTAAGGAATGAGTTCATACGGTGATATGACGTCTGTATCATGAATAATTAATAGTGTTGCAACTGGTAAAAGAGCCCCTCACTATTTAAGTTTCTATTTTTGTTCACATGGAATTCCTCCATTATTGATTATGTTTTCTGATTTCCTGATAAGCCACACGAAGCAAACGTTTTTGAACCCCTTCTCCAAATGTTTTCTCTCCTTTTCCCAAATCTCTTCTCGCAGGTTGCATCGATTCGCAGGAGATCATGCAGTCACTGAGGGATCTGGGTGTACACATCTCAGAGCAGCAGGCTGAGAAAATTCTTAAAAGGTGAGTTCACCAGGTCCGTGGATGCGGCCAAACCTCTGTTGTTTAATCTGTACACTTCTTTCATTCTGCCATTTTGTCTGTGATATTTTCTGTGATTTAAGTCAATGTTTCATTAAATTGATCAAATTCTTCATCAGTTGTTATATGTAACTCACAACCTCAGTACATACACTGATCCATTGCAACACAAAAGTGAGCAGCAAGTGAACAGTCAGTTCTTAAAATTGATGTCCTGGAAGCAGGAAAAATGTTGGGCTCTGAGTGACTTTGACAAGGGCAAACTTGTGATGGCTTAATGACTGGGTTAGAGAGTCTCCAGGAAGTCTGACCCACGGTGGAGCTACTGTAACCCAAATCGCTGGAACACGTTTTTTTTTATATCCTGGTCGGGTGCATGTCACCTGCAGAAGAGATGGCACAGGATGCACTGTGAGAAGGAGGAGATACCACAGCACACTTTCAAGATTCTTTATTTGTCACATGTGTAGTTAAACAAGTACAACATCCAGTGAAATGTTTTCTGAACTGCTCCTTTTTTATGGGCCACAAATTATATCACAGTTGCTAAGAATCGCCTGTACATCTGGCTCTTCCAGAGAACATTAAATATGTTATCAGATATCAGTTTGAAATATATTAACATTGCTTTTTTATCTTTGTGTTAATCATTGGGTTGGTGCTCCCCATTTTTTGTTTTTTAATGAAAATTGTCAAACTATAAGGTAATGAAAACATTACTAGGAACAAGTTATTCTCTACAGTCAATTTATTGGGAACTAGCTTACAGAAGAACACCTGTGGTTTGCACCAGAGGCTAAATCCAATGTTGACCAGTGTCCTCACCTAAAAATAAAGCACTAAAACAGACAGTTGGGAATTAACCAAGTGGTAAATGTAGTGATTATTCAGATGATTTTATTATATTTAAATGATTAAATTATATAATCATTTTGTTCACGCATGTATTTAAATGTATTTAAAGCCCATTTTAATTCAGTGTGCGTCTTTCTTGACCTTCTGCATCCCTCTCTTCTCTCTCATTATCACTTTCACTCTTTTTGTCCCTCCTCTCCACATGTTCTCAGAATTAGGAGGGGCCATGCCTGGGCCCCTATAATGTAGTAAGTAAGCAGTCTTCCCTCCGTCTGCTTGGCTTTTGCTTCATTTCTGCTCTTTTTTTATTTGGAAAGAGAGAAAAAAACATATTCAGTCCCGCTATGAGGAAAAAAACAGCAGTAGGTTCCTTTGTTTTGTCGTCTCCTCTTTTTGAGCATTTCAGTGCATGAATATTTTATTTCTACCAAGGAGCTGCTTTTATAGCCTTTATTATTATTATTATTGGCGTTCAGGAGGAGGAGGAGGAGCGAAGAACAGTTTCTGCGGCTAACCTGCGATTAATTACAGGAACCCAGCTTTTAACCAAGTATCTGTTGGGTTTTTTTCCCTCCTGAACAGCATGGACAAGAATGGCACAATGACTATTGACTGGAACGAATGGAGAGACTACCACCTGCTTCACCCTGCGGACAACATCCCTGAAATCATCCTCTACTGGAAACACTCAACGGTAACCTGAAATCTTTTACCCTTATTAACACCTTACCTGAATTAAAGATTGAGACACTGAAGGATTTTCTTTTCAATTTGCGTCACTGAATGAGCTCTCTGGGTCATTCTGGGCTGTGACGTTTACACTTTACATAATAAATAACAAGGTGAGATGTGCCTGCTTCACACATGGAGCTGAAGAAAGGAGCTACTGTTGGTGTACTGGCTTTACTGTCAATACTCAGACACTTAACCCTCATGATTAGGAACTGTTTATCCTTCCGGTAGTTGTGCTACACAGACACATACGTAGATACACAGACATTCGTGACCTTATGTCATTAATGACTGTTAAGCTTCACTTGAATGAGCTTTCTTGCGGCGGCGGAAATACTCCACTAAAGGACGCGTAGGGACCGTGTAATCCTGTTACACTGCTCAGATAAACAGGAGCTTTTTTTACAGCTCTTGTACCTTTTGATATCCTGCGTCATTCTGTCTGCTCCTTTGGTCTCACATGTACTCGAAGCTGACAGAGCCAATACCTGTACATGGGTGAAGAACACAGTGCAGATTCCCATTGCAAAAATATATGAAGGCTTCTGCAAGTATTACTGTATTGTATTTTTACATTTGTTATAGGACGATAACAAAGAATATGCTGTTATTTTGATATTAGGATTATGTGAAACAGGCTCATAAATGAACAAATATAGCTGATTTTGCTATGAGCACTGCTGGCGTGTGACCGTCTGAGGCTCCCACCCTGTCCTGCTCTGCTTCAGTTTCTTCAAGATAAAGCCAGCATTTCTTTATCATTGAGAAACAGTCAGTGCTTCATCTGTGGCTGTCATTACATGTGGTCTAGATTCTCTAATATAATTATATATGAGACTTAATTACCTCATCTTACAGAATCACAATGTGAACTTTTTATTGTCCTGTTAATTTCCTCCACAGATACAGACCGTAACAGAGTAAATAGCTCATGTCATTTATATTATGGTTTATATTATGGTTCTATCTAATGAGACCTAATTCTCTTCTCCTTTGGTACAACCTGGTAATAAATGTTGCCATGGCAATTTTGTTCCTGTGCTCGATTTCTTCCTCAAATCTGTATAGGCGAAGGGAAATTAACATGTGCTGAGTATTAACCTTCATAACTGGACAGTCGCTGATACAGCTGACATCCCTCATCATGTCTGGTGTACTTTACCCCTTGCAGATATTTGATGTTGGTGAGAGTTTGATGATCCCTGATGAGTTCACTGCAGAGGAGAAGAAGACAGGCATGTGGTGGCGTCATCTAGTGGCAGGAGGTGGGGCAGGCGCCGTGTCCCGTACTTGTACTGCCCCTTTGGATCGGCTCAAGGTTCTTATGCAGGTAAAGCCCCCCAGCCAT
The DNA here is from genome assembly GCA_037974605.1 of Nannopetersius ansorgii. NCBI lineage: Eukaryota > Metazoa > Chordata > Actinopteri > Characiformes > Alestidae > Nannopetersius > Nannopetersius ansorgii. The sequence goes on along the minus strand of JBBPDE010000083.1, from coordinate 7,847,456 downwards.
GCCTTAAGGTTAATCCATTTGAAAAAATATTGACATGTTTTTTATTGCACCCAATGTCGTGAACAGAACAGCAAAAGGAAATTAATCTGTTTAAAGTTGCATCATAAGCTGCAGCAAAGCCATCTGCACTGTTAGTGGGTTGAGTAGTTTAGAGTTTGGTTTTAGTTTAAAGTTAATTCTGGAGTCACAACACAAGAAGACTAATTGAATGGTCAGGTTTTAACAGCTGTATTTTTTGGCATAAAGTTCATATGAGTATTTAACTTTTGCAGTGCACAGCAATGGCTTATAAAATGATTAGCTGTGAAAGCTGGACTTTGAATTGCAGTGGCCGACAGCCGCAACAGAGCTGGTTTGTTAAGATAATGGCTGAAAACATATCTCCTGTTCATCTCACTTTGGAATAAAAAGAAAAGACATGGCTGCTATAAACCTTACAAATAACATGTTTTAATCGTCTTTTAAATACCAGTCATTCACAGAGAATCAAGCTCTGATGAGCTTTTTTGAGAATCAAACAAACGTGGAAGTATTTTATTGCTGCCAGGAAACTGAAAGCCATGACAGTCAGACTTAAAAAGCATGCATTTATGATGCACAATACATCGCATTGTGAATGTTATTCTGATGAGCTGGAACAGGAAATGTTGAGGAAACAGGGCCCCAGTTTAAAACATACTTTTTAAAACTGAAAGCAAATCATTTTTCCACAAATTGCACTGTATTAGATCCAATTAAACAGCAAAAACTGTTCACTTTTAAGTTCTGACAATACCACAAATATTCTCTGTGTGCCTGTCTAGAGAGAGAGAGATTGAGAGAATATAAAATGTACTGTTTTGACAGATTTTTATGTTTGTAATGGTTCATGTCCTGCTAAATTTCAGTTAATTTTAACTATGAATATTTGACATCTCCAAGCTTATAAATGTATCAAGAATGCGTAAGCTTTAAGCGTTGCTCATGAATTGCATGACTGGTGTTTCTAGGTTCATGCTTCTCGTAGCAACACCATGTGCATCGCAGGTGGCTTCTCTCAGATGATCCGCGAGGGTGGAATACGGTCACTATGGAGAGGAAACGGCATAAACGTCCTGAAGATTGCACCCGAGTCGGCCATCAAGTTCATGGCCTATGAGCAGGTAGGCCTTACTATTATACTGTGTGATTTCATGTGCTGAGGAATTTCTCTTTTTCTCTAGTCATAAAGCTAATTAGGATTAAAGTGTCACTGGAACTAAATAAGCCTTCTTAAAGCTGTATAACAAATAACTGTAATGTCATCATGTATTTAGCATGCAATCACATTACAGCTGTTTCAGCTGGCTTTGTCTTGTCATTATCATAAGCTTATTATTACCACAATCACATTAAACAGGAGCAGGATACACTGCCTTGGCTGATTACTGTAATCAGTACTGTACTGTATCATTTAATGAACGAAGTGTGGTTTGTCTCTTCTCACCAGATAAAGCGGCTGATAGGCAGTAATCAGGAAACTCTGGGCATTCTGGAGAGGCTAGTCGCCGGGTCTCTGGCTGGCGCTATCGCACAGAGCAGCATCTACCCCATGGAGGTGAGAGAAAAGTGGAAAACACTTTAGAATGCTGTTGATTTTCCATGTGTGTGTAGAACTGACAGATCTTTGCACAGGTGTTTATGGAGAAAACCATGTCCACCTGGTTTGAAATGCCAGCTCCATTTCAAAAGCCACCCTAAAGTAGGCGTTATTCTTCAACTTTGCTTGACTCAATATGACTTGTGTTTTGTGGTTCTTTATGAAGGCTTGTGTTCTTTATGTTTCCTGCGTCATTTGAAACAAAGACACTCTAGAAATAAACGTCTCTCAGAAACTTGTAGTTTTAATTAACCTTGTTGATTAGCCTTTGGTTTGCCACAAAGTGGCGTTATGAGAAGGACAGCAAGCACTTGAAATCTAAACAAAGAGCCTTGTGTTCATTAAAGGTTCTGAAGACTCGACTGGCCCTGGGAAGGACGGGTCAGTACTCTGGCATCAGGGACTGTGCCAAGCACATATTTCGAAAAGAGGGTCTGGCAGCATTCTACAAGGGCTACATCCCCAACATGCTCGGCATTATCCCGTACGCTGGAATAGACTTGGCAGTGTATGAGGTAGGACTCTCCACTCACTCCTTGCTATTGACAAGCTTTTCTCATTTATCTTTTTTCATTGCAGAATTAAAGCTGTAATAAATGACTGAAATTCTGATTTTGCCAAGATTGTGAACATACAATATGTAGAATATGTGGGGAAAAAATGGGAAATATGGACTAAAAAAGTACTAAAAGACATTAAGCAAATGTTATTTCTCTCTCTACAGACTTTAAAGAACTCATGGCTGCAAAGGTATGCCACAGACAGTGCCGACCCAGGTGTTTTTGTATTGCTAGCCTGTGGCACCATGTCCAGCACTTGTGGGCAGTTAGCTAGCTATCCCCTGGCCTTGGTTAGGACGCGGATGCAGGCTCAAGGTATGTTTCATTTTTGTATTTGCTTAATAACTGTAACTCTATTCATCTTTCTGCATAACTGACCCAAATCGTTCGATTCTTTTACATATTGTAATTGTATGTACCCTTCTGATTCTCTCTGAATAGCAGCTAGTTTGGAGGGAGGACCTCAGATGACCATGAGCGGCCTGTTCAGGCACATTGTGCGGACGGAGGGTGCTATGGGATTATATCGAGGCCTGGCCCCCAACTTCATGAAGGTCATTCCTGCAGTCAGCATCAGCTACGTAGTCTATGAGCATCTGAAAGCCACTCTGGGGGTCCAGTCCCGATGAAGGCATTAGAAAAAGGTTTTTTTTCTTTAGTTTTTCCTTTTGAATCTATCTGGATCTGAAATGGAGTCACTTAAGCGAGGCCCAGCGTAAGAGGGAAAAGGAATGGGAAATCTTCAGTGACGAGCCCTGAGGTTTGAGTTGATTCTATCATTCTGTGAATGCTAGAAAGGCCAAGGAGGGTAGAAGTAGAGTCAGACAGAATTCCAACCAGAGGCTTGAGAAACAAGATAGGTGCCTCTATTTCAAGGACTCTCCATTATGAATGGTCAAGACTGGAACTCTGGAGTGGAATAACATTTTGCTTCTACCCTTCCAAACAAATTGCTCATATTGCTCGAGGCTCTTTGTGACCAGATCATCAAACTGCAGTCACACCAGGAACCAAGAATATGCATATCCATTCTCTACAGCCCCCTGGTTTGGGCTGTTTTTAGGAGGTAAAGGAGGGCTTCACCAAACAAGATGCTCATTTAAAGCTGCTCATGAGTTGCTCATGTAGAGGTATGAAAAGCTTCTCATGAGTTTATTATTGGGCTTATTATCAGTGTGTTGGTCTTAAGCCTAGAGTTAACTAACATACACACCAAAGTGTACCCTGACTTTTTCTTTTGAGTTTTTCTTTTGTATTAATTTTATGTAAGCACTACTTATTTTGTTTATATAATTTATTAACCTAATGCTTAGGTTTTGCCACTTTTTTAAACACATTTGTTTTGAAAATACAATTTAAAAAAGCAAGGGTTGTAAGGACTTATTTAAATTAGTTTTTAAATAAGCTTTATTCTGTACCTCATTGTGTCTTGAGTTGAATTGTCTTAATATTATTTTTGAGGATTGCTCATTTTTTTATTTGTGCTGTCGAGTGTTTGTTTATTTAATTCTGTATAGAAATTATTCTAACATGTAAACAGCAGATACAATTTTTGCATAGCTGATGACGTTAGTACTAAGTCTATGTGTTTATAATCTTAATCGCAAGGATTCATATTACATATTACTCAAACTTGGCATTTGATCAAGTTCGACATCTCAACGGAGACGTTTGACTACTGGACGTCCTAATAGTAAATTTCACCAAAAAGTGGTGAAGATAATTGCACACGTAGGAAAGGAGGGGAAGCGAATCAATGCAGTTGATTCAAACTGCTGCTTTGTACCTTGCTGTTAAATGAATCCTTGCCTTTAAAGGGGAATTCCAGCAGTTTATTTTATTTCTGCATATTTCAATTAGAAGGATGTAAGCAAGACCATTCAAGTGTGGTTTGATGTTGTAGAAATTATTTAGAAGGTTATTTAGAAATCCAGGAATAAACTGGTGGAATTTCCCTTTCAAAAGTGTTTTCTCCCAGTATTAGTGCACATGCCTCAAAGTGCAGAGTCTCATTGTACTTCACCAACACCAAGGAGTAAAAAAAAAAGTGCTCAGGAACTTTGTGGTAATCTATAGAAAGCAGACTTGAATTATTTTTTTGACTGAGTAACACTAGAATGAGTGTTATAAATGTATTCGTTTCTGTTTGTTTGATTTTGTTTTGTTTTTTAAGAGTATGCATATGTGGGCTGTCATTCTAAGGGTGCAATGTTTTATGTTGAGGCTAAAAGGGAAATGTGTTTTCGGGAAAAGTGGATTATAAGAGTCGTGATGACTCCAATAGAAACTCCCGCACCCCGTTTCCCCAGCATACATTCAGATACGTGCTAGTGCAGGGGAAACCAAATACATAGGGCTGTGGCCCTCTAGGATATTCATTTGAGTGAGTTTCTATGAGACATGTTTTTTCAAAACGTTAGGAAAGAAAAGTTGCTAGTTTTTCTCACATCGCAGCTAGATAAAAACTGAAGCAGGCATTTTGAAAAATACATGCAGATTACAAAGGCATGGGTACAGACATATGTCCAGATATGGTTTAGATTATAAGGCCATCAGTGGATAAAGATTTTAGTATTGGCGGATTATTTGAAATGTCGGACCAATGTTAAGCCCTCACTGCAATGTGTAAGGTCTAACGAGGTACATGTTCAGTCCTTTGACTGAACAGATGTCATTTTATGATAGACTGAGTTTTTTGTGCTGCTACTGAAAGTGGGAGGGGCTGAAATTCTTCTAGCATTAATATTCCTGGGGAGAACCCCAGAGCACTTGGAATAGTCTCCATATCAGGCCAGGAAAGACATCATTCAGAATAGCTTAATTAATTATATATATATATATATATATATATATATATATGATCAATATGCATCACATACAGTCACCAACCTTGCTTCTGAGGATCTAAAGGCCTACCATTTTTCAATCTAATATCCATGGTCAATAATGTTCCTGTACATAGAAAAGCTCAAGCCATGTGTCTTTTGGCTTCTGTTAAAACTTCTATTCTCAGTTGTTAATACAAACTCACCAGATGTGTGTGGTTATCGGGCATGTTTTACAGATCGGTTGAAAATGCAGGATTATTCCTTTAACTATTGAAATGGCTATTAAAACTTGTCATACATTAACAAAAATGGACACATTCTACATCATCTCTGTTGGTGGCTAAACTGGATCATTTTCCATTCGCCTCAATGTTCTTGTTCTAATGCATGCATGTGTATGGGTGCTGTTTAAATGTGTGTGAATGTTACTGTAGGATATTTATACACAGGGCCTTGCCTTGTAGTGAATGCCACTCCTTTAATAATGAGTTCTCCAAATGCTATTTGCACTTCTACCCCCTCTAGCGAAATTTTGATAGCCTCGGTGACTATAAGTAGGGGGTCCGCGTAATGCTGACCCTGGGGTCGAAAGAGTCTTGTGCATGTGGCTTCTATCCCTTTCGAGTTTAAAAGACACATTCAACGAGAAACATGTATAACACTTTGTTTCTTGAGTTTCGACCCAAGCTTGAGGCTTTATGTCTTTGTAGCAGGAAGCAAGAATGATGACCCCCACTCCCACCCCCGTCACTCGCCATGTTGCCTGATGTTTAGCGCCTTATTTTTCAGCAGCCACAGACTGGCAGCCTTCGTATGTAAATGCTTTTACAAAACTGAAATCGTGGTGTTTCACCACACATATACTGTTCATGGGGTCTCTAAGGATGGCACAGATTAGTTTTTCACCTACACATGATGTAATTTGGGGGCTTAGGGATGTGATCACTCGTTAAAATTACTGTTATGTGGCTGTGCTCCACTTCACAATGGGAAAGATCTGGTCGAATATGACTGACTGCTGTTTACTTAAGAGAAAAGGTGATTGAATATCTGACACAGGGGGGGGAAAGTCTGGCATGGTTGATTAACAGCACCCAGAGATGCAATATCTAAATATTTGTACTGCAAGACATATCTTTATGTACAGTAAGGCTGAAAAAAGACACACCTATGTTATGGTTTATGCTGAAATGTTATCAATGCAAAATCTTGTACTGCACAGAGTTTGAGTGTTGTCCCTGATAGAATGCCCATATGAATGTAGCGCAAGTGTTTGTTTGGAAAAGATGTTAAATAAAGATTATTTCATGCAAGTGATTGTTTCTTGCTGCTTGAGGAACAAAGGAATAAGCACAAACATGAAACTAATTGATATGCATTACTCTAATTTTGTGTCTACAGAATGGAGCTAAGGCCACTAGTGATCTTTCACCAATTGTAAGACATTTCATTTTACGGAGAGAGATGATGAGGGTGCTTTAAACTGTAATTTACCCCAATCTCAGTACAACATATGGTTTTACCAAAGACTGAACACATCATATATTAGTTTGTGGATTTAGGCCTGGTTCTCCAGACATGGATTTAATCTACCGTGAGGTCCAAAGGAGGGCATAGGATGGAATTATCTCTGTAGTTTCTTAAAGAAATTATATAGTAACATTTAAAATGGAGGGAGATGTGTAAGAAATTCTCAACCACAGTACATATCTTTGAAAAGGAGGAATGGTAAATTGTCCTGTTTCCTCTTCACACACTGTCTGGACTCTACAAACCTGGTATAATGGAAACCATCCCAGTTCTGCTTTCTGAATCAGAGGCTTCCGCAAATTCAAGCAGGGATTAAGAAGGAGACATTAGGACTCTTAGTAACACAGCACAGCGATGCAGTTGTGAATAAATATACATGTGCACAAACCAGCCCTATCAGGATATACACTTTATGTACAAAAGTAATGGGACGCACATCTTAATTCAGAGTTTGGGCTAGGGCCCTTACTTCCAGTGTAGGGCAATCTTAATGCTTCAGCATACCAAGACATTTTGCTAGGCTTTCCAACTTTGATGACACACTTTGGGGAAGAACCATTTCTATTCGAGCATAGGTGCCCCAGTGCAGAAAGCAAGGTCCATAAAGACATGTTTGAATGAGTTCGGCATGGAAGAACTTGACTGACCGGACAGAACCCCTCAAACCCATCCGGGACTTTTGGGTTTTCGACAAAAACACTACAAAATCTTGTGGGCAGCTTTCAGAGAAGAGTGGAAGCTGTTATAGCTTAAGGTCCTTGTTGGTGGAATGGTCAGGCGTCCCAATACTTTTTTCCATTTAGTGTGCAACATCACATGACGGCGGAAGGTTCAGGGAAGTCCGCCGGCCCGGCAGGAAGAGAGTCCGGCCGTGCTGGGTGTTCTACAAACAGACGAAAAGTGGTTGAATGGCAGCAAAGCAGTTTGCCTACCCTAGAGTCAGCTGACAGTTTGAGTCAGCTCCCTGTTTTTTGCAGCTTCACCGCCACATCATGTTTACACGACTCTCATTTCCACACACGCCTCTTCAGTCACGAGTTTGGTCCGGGAAGAAGAGATAAGGGTCAGGTGAGGTTTACTGTCCCTGTCCATTTTCCAAAATGTCGTTTGAAGAAGCTAAAGCTCACCTGGAGTCCTCTGGACAGAGCCACGTCCTGCAGTTCTGGTCTGAACTTTCTACAGGGGAGAGGGACGTTTTCCTAGATGAACTGTCTCAGCTGGACGCTCGGGAGCTGAGCCAGCACTGCAGGGCTGCTGCAGAGGCTGCTGGACGGGCTTCAGGCGAGGGAGAGCGGCTGGACACTCACATGGAGCCCGTGGCTCCGGAGTTCATTGGAAGTGTGTGCAAAAGTGATCAGCGGACACTGGAGCAGTGGGAGGATGAAGGTATGCCCTCTGTTACAGGCGTTATTTAGCTCTATGGAAGAACAACAACAAAAACAAAACAAAGCATCATAGGGAGCTTTTTAACGGTTTTTCAAAATAAAGTTAATTCGAGTAAATTGGGGCCTCCAGCTCAGACAGTAAAAGCAGGACTGCCAACTTTCACGCGTCTGTCTTCAGACGCTCTCACGCCATACCTCCGATTTCTCACGCTGAAAATGTATTTTCTCTATCGGATCTTAGACCGCCCATTATGCACAGTCCTCTACGGTAGGTGGCGCACCCAATGATGCAGCAGTCCACCCCACCCCGCTCGCCAGCTATGACAGCAACCAACCCCACAGTCACACTTTATTTGTTATTTGCTTTATGTATTTAATACTTACAGTTATAAAAGGTAAACATCTACAGGGCTGCAAATCTCGTCTGGTTGCACTGGGCATTTGTTCAAGATTCAAGAGTCTTTATTTGTCACATGCATAGTCATACAAGTACAACACAATGTGTATTGCAGTGACAATAAAGATATTCTGTTCTATCATATTCTGTTATATTAAATTGTCTGTGCATGGGCCAACCCTGTTAGAAGTATTGTAGATGAAATATTAATGGATTTGTGCTTGAAATGTTTTACTTTCAGGTTTGTTGCAGATAGCAGAGAATAGAGTGGCCGTCCTACTCTTAGCTGGTGGCCAGGGGACCCGGCTTGGAGTTCCCTATCCCAAAGGAATGTATAATGTTGGTCTGCCAAGTGGGAAAACTTTGTATCAGATCCAGGCAGAGAGGATTCAGAAGGTGCAGGAACTCGCGGTTGAGAAAAACGGTTCCAAGTGCATAATCCCATGGTGAGTTTAGTACCCTATAGTCATGTTTGGATTAGGGATGGGTGATATGATAAATCACCTTTGCTATATGCATCACCTCATTATATTATTTCTGGGGCAGCTGGTGGTCTAGTAGTTAGGGAGTTGTCCCTGCGATCAGAAGGTTGTGAGTTTGAATCCCAGGACTATTAATAGCACCACTGATGTACCATTGAGCAAGGTACTGTCCCCAAACACAACTTACCAGGTGGCCCCCTTTTGGCAGCAGCCCACAGCTTTACTTGGTGAATAGGTTGAATGAAGAGAAAGAACTGTCAGGGGCCACTTTACTTGACTTTGTACTCTGTAAAACCTGGAACCACTGTATGTATACATGCGTATAGCTGAGATAACTATAAAATTCACTTTGACTTTGACATTTGTGCCCAGGAGTGTAATGATAAGCCGATGCAGTGTAATAGACAATTCAGGGCTCGTACACTCACACAAAAAGACTAAAAACAACATTTTAAATGAAATGTGACAGAAATTATAACTTTAATTATGGCACAATTTACTAATGAAACTAGAGCTGGATTGAGGTATGACATGATTGTGCTGGACTGGGTAGTTGATTGGCGCTGGTTGAACACCATAACACAGTTAGACCAAATATCATAATCAGCTGAATGCTTTTTTTGCAGAGTGCATAGTAAGATCTCCATGTACATTGCAATATGAATTGCATTAAAAAGAGAGCATGATTAGTCTTGTTTACCGGCAAAACTGGATTAGCTGCTAAAATGTTTAACAACTTCCTTTGTAGTTATAGTAGAATTCTGGTAGTATTTTGGCTCCATTAGCTAATTTTGTCTCTAAAACTTGACATGTTGTGTTTGGTAAAGGTATAATTTTTGCCAAATTGCCCACCCTTAGCTGTTTCCAAACTACGGCTATGTGGCATTGCATCAAATGTAATAAATTCACTATACTGTATTTCTGCATACTGCATGCGTGATACTTCTTTTAATGTATTGGTTATAGTGGGCCTGTTTCTGTTGCACCCTATTATGAGCCTGATTTGACAAAACAAACACAGGTGAATTTTGTGATCTGATTAATGATTCACAAAATAATGATTCACAAAACTATATGTAGTGCTACCTTTCGTCCGAACTCCACAAATGTGTGATCACTCTTCTCTGAAAGTACTGTGCTGTAGAATTGAGTGTTTGATTAAAAGGGACAAGCCTGTTATTGTTCCTGCTGCTGTAATGTATTTGCCTGCAGGTATATAATGACCAGCGAGTTCACCCTGCAGCCCACAAAGAAATTCTTCGAAGAGAACGGCTACTTTGGTCTGGACCCGTCCAGTGTCGTCATGTTTGAGCAGAGGATGATCCCAGCCGTCAGCTTTGATGGAAAGATTATTTTGGAAAAGAAGAATAAGATAGCCATGGCACCAGGTTTGATTATTTCCATGAGTATCTAAAAAATCTTGACATGCAGAAAGAGGCAAAGTAAATAAACAGTTTGAATTCGCTGTGCAGGTGGTCCTCAAGATATGACAGAGATCTGTTCCTAGGACAGTGATGTAACCCGAATTTTGGTCGAAGTCGAAACACAAGTCATTAACCTATCCTAACACGGTTGTAAAATTTAAAACATAAAAACACAACTAAGGAAAAGGACATGAATACACTGTACTTGAACACTGTAGTGTAGTAAAAAAATGACAAAAAATGAGTTTAAAACGTGTCGAGACCCTCACAACTCGAGGACCCCCTGTATTTATATTTCTGTTTTTGTTTTTCAATGATTCTTGTGTCCTCCATTGAGCTCATGTGCATATATGTACAGATGGCAACGGAGGGCTTTATCGTGCCCTTGTAGACAACAAGGTCCTGGAGGACATGGAGAGAAGGGGAGTGCAGTATCTTCACGTCTACTGTGTGGACAACATCCTGGTTAAACTGGCTGACCCAGTCTTCATCGGTTTTTGTGTGTCGAAAGAAGCAGACTGCGGAGCGAAGGTACACTTGATTACATTGCTCAAGCAGGACTGAAAAAGCTTCATCCTCTCACATTTGTGGGTCAGGGAGTTGAGAATTTGTGTAGCTCTAGTTGTGGGCTATGATTTCTGAAGTGTTCCTTGGCTGTCTCGATTCATTCAAGAATTTAGATGTCCAATTTATATTCAAATATACTTAGACATACTTTTCATTAGCAATGGCATTTCCATTTCCATAGTCTTTGTTTTACCCAAAATGTAGCCGAAAAATGTAACAGAAAATGTTTGGTGTCTGAAGTTCGGTTCCTTAGTTCTCCTCTGCAGCAACAAGGAGTGGAAGTATAAAAGCCCAGCAATTTCAATCACGCGAATGAAGTTGTTTGGTAATCTCAAATAGACTTTCTGTTGTTTCTGTTATTGTTTGACATGTTTTCCATAGAAAATGGACAAAAATATAGTGGGGTCCTTAAGTCTGAGACCACTAGTGAAACTATATGTAGTTTGCTTTATTTAATTTAATTTAATTACAAATGGTTTTATCAGTCTACAAATTTGAGTAAGCAGTAGAAATGTATTTATTACAACATTATTTTAAAATATTTACAGAATTTCACAGTTCATATTATTTGTTAAATCCCCTTCCTTTGGAGCTGAACTCCACATATTTCTGCAAAAGCCTCTGATGTGTGAATCTGAGTCTTCTGAACACAAGAAATTGACCTTTTTGAACAGTGACTCTCATATTTGCTTAAATTTGAATAACCACCTAGGAATGGTGCAGGTTCCTCAATATTTCAGCATCTTATTTGTGATGTTTCAAAATCCTAAAACTGTGTTGTGGAAAAAAAAAACAAAATTATCAATGTGGCCTCCAACTTAGAGCTGAACAAGTGCAAACATTTTGAAGCCTGTAATACCCAATAATACACCCCCCTTCATTTCTCCTTACTGCCCGGTGTTATACACTGTCTGAACTCCATGGCTGTGCTCCGTTCTCTGTGAGGTGGTGGAGAAGGCTTATCCAGCGGAGCCTGTGGGAGTGGTGTGCAGGGTGGACGGGGTGTATCAGGTGGTGGAGTACAGCGAGGTGAAGCCAGAAACAGCAGAGCTACGCCATCCTGGAGGAGAGCTGGTGTACAACGCTGGAAATATCTGTAATCACTTCTTCACCAGAGACTTCCTTCGAGAGGTCGCTCAGTGAGTGCATAGTTCACTCTCACAGATCATTTTATGGGTTTATTGTGTGTATTCATCTATTCTGTATCTTCCAGCATTCATTTTTT
>JBBPDE010000083.1:7784637-7805367 GCA_037974605.1 Nannopetersius ansorgii | reverse complement strand
GTGTGTGTGTGTGTGTGTGTGTGTGTGTGTGTGTGTGTGTGTGTGTGTGTGTGTGTGTGTGTGTGTGTGTGACCGGATTCTCTTTAGTCACTGCCAGCTTTGCTCTACTTTTTTTTGTTTTTTTTTAAAAACGCACCCTGACAAATTCCACCTCTTTAGACTCAATTGGCTAATAATATGGCAACTTCTGTGCTCGGATTGGCTGATTTTATACAGCACAGCAGATAACCAATCTTGGCGAGAGAAGCAGGGGACTACCAGCCAATCATGATCTAAAACCCATAATTTTTATTATATCACACAAATCACACAGTGATTTACTGGCAGTCTTACGGGCCATTTCTAAAAGGCCGGATCTGTCCGACGGGCCGCTAGTTGAATGAGCCTACACTATATGGACAAAAGTATCGGGATGCCTGACCATTAAACCAGCAGGGACCTTAATGACATTGTATTCAAAAGACATTGCATTAATATGGAGGTGGTCCCCTTTTGCAGCTATAAAAGTTTCCCCTCTTCTTGGAAAGCTTACCGCAAGTGTTCCTGTGTGTATTTGTGCCCGTTCATTCTGTAGAGCATGTATGAGGTTGGACACTGATGCTGGACAAGAAGTGCTGACTCCATTCCAGTTAATCCCAAAGGTGTTGGATGGGGTTGAGGTCAGGGCTCTGTGTGGGCCAGTCAAGTTCTTCAACATGAAACTCATCCAGCCACTTCTTTATGGAGCTTTCTTTGTGCACTGGGGCAGTAATGCTGGAATAGAAAAGGGTCTTCCCCAAACTGTCCAGAAAGTTGTCCAAAATGTCTTGGTATGCTGAAGTGTTAAGATTGCTCTGCATTCGAAGTAAATTCAGTAATTTAGAGGCCCAATGCTTTTGTCCATATGGTGTATGTGACATATTGAAAGCTGCCTTTTTGATGGTGGCTAATAAGCCAGTAGGAGAAACTGTAATTTCATTGCCGTTGCCTATGTACTTCTCTCAGACCTGTGCCTGCTGCCCTCAGGTGCCACTTCAAGTCATCAGAGCAGGCCCAGGAGTGGCTGAGGCGGCTAAATACAGCAGTGCGCCCCCCGCCACGGCTGGATGAGCTCTTTGCCTTTGCCTTCCATTCCTGCAGTGTTACCCTACCTGCCGAGAGAGACCTTCATGAGGAAATTTGCTATGCTGGTACACGCATACACATGCTTACACAATATTTTAGCTCCCCACCGTTGCATAATTACACAATCACACTTTTAATAGACCAATTCCTTTTGTTTCCTAGATGAGATTAAACCAAATCCTTGAAAATTCCTGTTAATGGCACTGCACTATTGATAAAGGGTTTTTTTTCTCACCCAGAACTAGACTTAATGCACTAATCCTTGATGTTGGTCAAAGTTTCTGCATTAGGCAATGCTGTGAGGTCTGCTGTGCTCTTATGTGTTTGATGTGATCTTCCTGTGTTAGGCCGTTCTCCAGGCGAGCATGCGAGGAGCCGGTTTAAGTCTGAAGTGCAGAGGATGGGCTTCTACACTCACAGTGCCTGGAGAATCTCTGATATAAACAAAAACTTCAGGTGACTGTTTGCCTGGGATCAACAAACCCACTGTCTTTTTTCGTTTAGAAATCTTCAACGTTCTTTTAAACGGTTTGGCCAAACATTAAGCCTTTATCTGAAATTTGCTTTAGTTTTGCCTTGGAGCTGTGAGGCCAGTGTAGCTAAGAAGTAACGGAAGCTTATAACTCACAGATTAGCAGCATACAACTGCATGATCACATAATTCCTTCAAATAGTGCTGAGTTAAGTAATCTCTAGTAAATTGGCTTAAGTGATTTCTGACACCGTGTGGCCTAAAGTTATGTATAAAAATGAACAGTGCATCTCATCTAAGAAGAGGTGAATCTACTATTTTACGGAGCAAAATATTTGTATTTAGTTTGAGGTTAGTATGATTTTTGGCATTCACTTTTCACAATGCAGATCATGGCAGTGTGAGCTTCCAAACTAAAGAAGCAAATATGGACCACATAGTTGTCTCACTTTTAAGCACAACACAAATTTACATGTTTTTTTTTTTTCTTTCTCATTAGACTCTGTGCCACATACCCTGAGCAGCTTTTGGTTCCGAGCTGGGTCACGGACAAAGAGCTGGAGAACGTCGCTTCGTTTCGATCCTGGAAACGGATTCCAGCTGTTGTTTACAGGTTTGTGGGAATCTCTTGTGGCGGTTGATTTACTCAAGCACAGACATGGTTTAGACTTAGATTCAGATCCATGAACACCATTTAGACACCTCCATGCGGATTTCATGCTGACTTTATACAAAACAAATTTTGTTCCGCCCAGACATCAGAGCACGGGTGCTGTGATTGGGCGGTGTGGGCAACCTGAGGTGAGTTGGTGGGGGTGGCGCAATGCAGATGATGAGCAATTGGTGCAGTCCATCTCTAAGGCCTGCGCCCTGGACCCTGCAGCCATTAAACCTCTGAGCAACGGCCACCTTCATACTAATGGTACTCACAGCAGCTCAGGTCAGTACAGGAGCTTATTTGGTGGTTGAATTCTGACACCCAGAGAAGTTTAAGCTGACTTTCTCTTGTATGTTTAAGATCCTGTTATAACTAATGGCAACGAGGATCTGGAACCAACAGCCACACCTTCTCAGAAGCTGTTGATATTGGACGCCAGGTCATACGCTGCTGCCGTGGCCAATCGGGCCAAAGGGGGTGGCTGTGAGTGCCCAGGTAAACATATGTACTAACTTGGTCATTCATTATTTTATTGTGCATTTATTATCAGATGCTTATCTGAAACCTTTAGTCAGGATTCTAATGGAACCAACAAGAAAATGATTGAATGGGACATTAATATTGCACCTAAGTAGTACTACCAGAATCTTTGATACGCTGGAACTGTTTTTTTTTTTGTTTGTTTTTTCCCCATTGGCCACAGACTGAAGTTTCCAATTTTACATTTTTGCTGCCTGTTCGAAGGTTGGCACCACCTGAGGGTGTTCTCTGTTTTTGCTAACACTTTGGAATGCCTGTAATTACACATCACGCCCTAACTCAAATATCAGCAAATATAAACGATTATTCACACAATGATGTGTGAGAGTATAAGCAAAAAATGCTGTTCAACACTGATATCGCTAGTTTCCTAAGTGGTGTATTTTGGCAACGTAATAATGGTGAATTAGAACCCTGAGTTCCACTGGTTCCTGTTTGGTTTGGTTTGTGTGTGTGATTGAGACCTTATAGAGTGCTTTTGGGAACATTCAATTTGGATTTGAAGTCCAGTAAACACCTCTGTCTTGCGTAGAGTACTACCCAAACTGTGAGGTGATGTTCATGGGCATGGCCAACATTCACTCCATCAGACGGAGCTTCCAGTGCCTGCGGGCGCTTTGTGCCCAAGTGCCTGATCCTGCCAAGTGAGTAGCATATACATACATACATAATTATAGCAGGTAGAACAAAACCCAGCAAAAGTAACTTTACACGACAAGGTTAAAACAAGATTTCAGTGTAAGTTATATTAACAATCAACCAGTTGCATGAATCCTTGAGATGAGTGAAGTGGAGGAACAAAATTACTCTTTGTATTCTTTATGTTAAGCCTTTTCATTTTATTGAAGCAGAAAGCAAATAAGATAAGAAAAGTCCACCTCGGAGTCATTTAATTTTATGTGCACAACAAAATGAGTAGCTAATGTAAGTAATTTGCAAAAAAGCCTTAAAATGGCAAGTTTTTTCACTTGTTTGCCCAAATTAGCCAGATAAACATTAAAGATGCAAAAATATCTTAAGATTTAACAGTTTAAAGGTCCACATCAGTCCCAAAATAAAGGTTTTTTTCAAGCTTACCTCACAGTCCTTTGTTGATGTTTTTTTATACTTTGACAACATCTAAATTTGACATTCCTTCCATCACTCTCGCGCTCTCTCAGTTGGCTGTCTGCTCTAGAGGGCACTAAATGGTTGCAGCACTTGTCTCTGCTGCTGAAGGCGTCTCTGCTAGTGGTGAATGCTGTGGATCGGGACCAGAGGCCTGTATTGGTGCACTGTTCTGATGGCTGGGATCGAACACCGCAGATAGTAGCTCTGTCTAAACTGCTTCTGGACCCCTACTACAGAACCATAGAGGTGAACACTTTAACCAATTTTAAGTAGATAGTTTTATTTTAAGTAGATGGTACATATATTTACTATTTCAATGACCAAGCAGAGAGAGACATACAGGTGGACATTTTAACCCATTTTAAGTGCAATGGGGTCCTTTGGTTACAACAGTATCGACATGATGTTTTGAGTTTACGACGCTCACTCCCACTCAGCTTACACTGTTAGCCTCATACTTGCAGACTATGAGGGTGAACTAGTTTGGTTGCGCACGGTGGCAGAATACGCTGTAACGCGGCAAATGAGTGAGAGTGTTTTCCTTTTCCTTTTTTTATGGCTTAGTTGTGTTTTCATGATTCTACAGCTGTGTAAGTAGGCTACGGTATGATTTTACTAACACCAAAATTCGGATTACATCACGTTTGAAGGAACAGATCTGTGTCATTGCTCGAGGACCCCTTGTAGTTAAAGTAGTTACTATTTCAATAGCCAGTGTTTTAAATATCATTATTTATTAAGTTTAAAAACAAAAATACGCTTCAGAGTGGCACAGGTTTCTGAGTGGTTTGAGTGTTGAGTGATCATACCACTGTCCTTAAGAGCCCAAGAGAGAAAGGCTGACCGAACTGGCAGCTAATGTTCCCCTCCAAGTGTGTTGAGCTGCCTGATGCATTAGTGACAGTTTGAAGATGTGGTGGCACTTCCTAGTGTTAGTATCAACATTAGACAAGGCACTGTTGGGGTGAAAATTATACAATAGTTAATCAAAGTAGTCCGTCATCTGGTAATTTGAAGACAGTTGAAGTATTCTAACCTTGCAGATAAGTGTTTGTAATCGTTGTATACTTTGGCATTTCGAATGACTTTTAGAGTTTTTGGAGAGTAAAAGAATTCTTGGCATGCATTTCATGTCGCTTCTCGTCCAGTGCTCTAATGTGCGGTTGAATTGTTAATCCAGGAAAGTTTTCTGTATAAGATGAAATGTGTGATTAGGTTTCTTTAAGTTTCACAATATGGAGGCTTGTCACTCTCCAAATATCTTTTACCTTGTGCTGTTAGTAGCAGTATCTGATCATTTGGTATAGCTGAGCTGTTCAATTGAATTCTGTTCTACTACATTTCTACAGGGTTTTCAGGTTCTGGTGGAGACCGAGTGGTTGGATTTTGGCCATAAGTTTGCAGACCGATGTGGACATGGAGATAATTCGGAGGATGTCAATGAGCGCTGTCCGGTCTTCCTGCAGTGGCTGGACGGTGTCCACCAGTTGCAAAGACAGTTTCCCTGCTCTTTTCAGTTCAACGAGGCCTTTCTGGTACCCAAGCGCCTCCTACTGTTTCTGTTTTGTACTGCAGAGTGTTGGGAAGACGGAAACTTTTGAATAGCTATAGTATGAAATGTTTGCTGAGCTGGAGAATTACATTGGTAATTTGGTCTTAACTTGGTTAGAATTGTTTAGTTTTATACCTCAGTTAAAGCATCTGCCTTCTAGTCAGTGTAAATCACTTCACTTGTAATTGTTTTTCATTTTACGGCTGATTGGTGTGTGGGTATGTTCAACAGGTGAAGCTGGTGCAGCACACCTACTCGTGTCTGTTTGGAACATTCCTGTGTAACAGTGGGAAGGAGCGAGAGGAGCGGGGTGTGCTGGAGAACACCTGCTCTGTCTGGTCCCTCCTGCAGCCCACCAACAGAGCGTTCCATAATATCCTATACTCCCCACACTCTGAGATGGTGACTTTACTTCAAATTAGTTTATTTTTCTGTCTTGCCACCTCTTACATTTTTATATTGTATGAGCTCGAAAATGAGCCCATTAAAAAAGGCCATATGCTATATTTTTTCATTTATCCCCATTTAAGATTTGTGGTTTATGTATTTATAGTTAATTTTTACTAAACCGTTTTCCACCTTTCATTAATCCCTTAGAATTAAATAGGCTATCATGCTTTTCATATGCTTTGTTTGATTAGACTTTATTCAAGAAGCAGTATGAACTGAATTCGATGGTGTAAATGTGTTGGATTTCTTGCAAGACTCGCAAAAAGTTTTCCTTCCTTCTATGGGCTGGACTACTATCTTTTGTGCTGCTGGCACTGTTTTGTGAGTCACTCCTCTTCATGCTTTGTCTTTTTGACAGGTGCTTCACCCGGTATGTCATGTGCGGAACCTGATGCTTTGGAGTGCCGTCTACCTGCCTAACTCCACCCCCTCCACACCTTTTGAAGAGTCTGGTGTCTCTTACGCTTCCCCTTGTGGCTCACCGGAGGAAACACTCCTGGGCAGGTAAATACTTTGGCTAGGAATACTTGCACCAGACTCTATTCATGAATGGTTTGATAAGTGTCTGATGTGTTTCATAGCTGCGGAAGCACTACATTCTTCAGAGCATCTCCAAAACTGCAATTTTGCATGTATATTGCCTTAATTGACCCCTACCTTCTCTGCCCACAAATGCATTAGATTAGAGTCTTGGCAAAAATCCCATACAGTCTATAAAAGTTTGCTAATTCTAGGGCTGGTGTAGTTGCAGGCAAGCAGAAAAACACAACATACTTTAGTTAGTTAAATGGGATTCAGTCTTCAAACAGTTGGTTAGTTAAGTGAGGGGTCTTTGTCTGGTTGGACTGAAACACACTTGTGTACATGGAATGGACGAGACAGTTTCTAGAATATGCAATCTTCAGAATGTATATGTGAAGCACATTTTTTCCTCCTTCCTTTCTTCAGATTGACAAAGACTCGCTCATATGACAACTTGCTCACAGCTTGCGAGGAAACAGTTCTTATGGGTTCGAACCGCCGCTGCAGCCACCCTAACCTCAATGATAAGTGGCAGGAACACCTCCGGTCAGTGGAGATCACTGTAGTGACAGAAGTCGAGGGCAACCTTCGGCTGACAGGTAGCATGGCTAGTCTTAATGCAGATCGCACTCAGATGGTGAATGGATTGGACGACAGGCTCCGTGAGGAGGGGTTACTCAACGGAGTGGAGCATAGTGACTCTAAAACAGTAGACGGGAGCTTTATAGCAAATGGGGACGAAGCTGAGGAAGAGAGGGGATGTGATGTGACCCTTTCTCTTGTTGACTCAGCCTTCCAGGCTAGGGCCACACCCCCACCCGTCGAGCTGCTTGAACAGAATGCCGTGGACACTTTGTGTGAAGAGCAAATAGAAGAAGCGCTGGAACTTTCCACTGAAGAATGCTTCCCCCAGAATGTTTCACCAACCTCACAGTTTCCCCACCTCACCAATGGCCATGTAATTGTAAATGGAGTTGAATTATCATCTATTAAGGAGCCCTTTTGTCCAGTTAAAAACTTTAAGCGCCACTCCCTCTCACACAACAAGTCTTCACTGGGGAGCTCCACAGAGACTTTAACCGAGGAGTGCCTACTCCCAACACACACACCACGCACACCCAGCCCACATCAGCCCCTCCGCTCGCCTTCCCACTGTGCCTTGCAGCCTCTGTCCCTGCCGATTAATCATGACAGCTCTGTGTGTAATGGGGAAGGTCTTCACATCAATGGCTGTGCTTCACTAAGCAGACAGACGTCCACAAACAGTGCCGGGTCTCTGACGTCTCCTCTGCAGCGAGGCCTGGGCATCCTAGGACATCTAGAGCAGGACGGGCTGAGTGTGCACAGTGATGCCGTGCAGGTGCGGCTCAGGCAGATGGAGGCCGGCCACCAGTTGCAGGTGGAGACACTGAAAAGACAGGTGCAGGAACTGTGGAGCCGGCTTCGTGTCAGTGGAGAACTGGTGAGTAAGACTTAACAAATTATGCTACCCCACAGTGTTTTATTCATAATATTTTAATGTCCATTGGTGGTGGAGCCTCAAAAGGTGAGGGAAAAAAAAGACTGAATTTGCTGGACAAAATTATAGTCATGTTGGTGCAAAGACATAAATATCCTCAATATTAAGTAAGCGACAGCTACATCCAGCTGGTGCCCTTCTGCAGTGTTGGGCACGTACTTTTAAAAAAGTAATTAGTTATAGTTACTAGTTACTTTTCACAAATAGTAACTGAGTTACAACATTATAAAAGTAACTAATTACCAGACAAAGTAACTATTGCATTACGTTAAAAAAACCTAATTTAATACAACTATAAAATAAAGATAAAACATTGTACACTGACCTACACTATTTTAATGATGTTGTGGGACAATCTGAGTGACAACTATCAAATTCAACATTTTTGCCTGAGGCAGCGAGGGAAAAGTAGTGCTTATTCTTCCAGTTTGCAAAAGCTACTTTTGGACTTGCCATCGTTGTGACTCCTGGATGTTGGTGTGCGCTTGTGTGTGAACACCCACACTACTCTGCCTCTGATTGGCAAACAATGGAAATGTATTCAATCTAAGCCAATCCTCACGTTCTCAGTTACACCACGTGTTTACAGATACACTAATCATCATCACTGGTTCTGTGTCCTTCCCCGGCCCCGAACACACACAAACAATTGCTGATTCAACATGGTCAGTTAGAGCTGCGGCTACACACCATATTGACTGCAGTCTTTGGCCACCTCTTTCCAATAGCCTGACTGCGTACGACAGCCACCAGTCAGCTTGGCGTGAAGACCTGTTCAACCTCTAGGAAGGATGCTACGTTTTTTTTCTCTTCACCCAGTTATTATTGCTGTATTAACCATTTGCCTTCTTTCCTGACACTCTGCAGACGCCTGTACCGGACCAGGAGAATAACGTGGAGGCTGTGTGTCTCTCTCGCTGCAGCACTGAGCTCTTCAATGACAGGAGCTGGGAGCAAGAGGAGCAGCATGACAGACAGGTGATGAGAGGCTGTAAATTCAAGAGAAATGTGATTAGAACGTTTACAGTTATGGACACACTTGAAGTTATGCTTAATTTTTTTTATTATTTTATACAGTTTAGTATAATTGTCAGGACTGTGTTGGCTCCTGAAAAACATACTTGTTGAGAGGGCAATTTTTCAATTTCTTTTGAAAGTAAATTCACAGGCATGCTTTGCTATTGCCATTTGATACTGATGGTGTGGTTTATTTTAGGTTTCACGGTTGTACCCAGCTCATCTACCAACCCACTGCTATGGGTGTGAGAGCAAGGTTTGGCTGGCTGCCAGAAAACACCATTGCAGGTGAATACATGTGCACCCATATGTTCTGAAGCACAACATTCCTAATCCCCAACTGTGTTCAACCGCCAATTTCACCCACTAGTTAGTGCACTACAAAACCGTGGCACTACATGCCAAAATCTAGTGTTCGGACATTGTACACTACATTAATACATATATATCATCATGCACAGCGGGTTTCTTTTACCGTGCCCTACATAGTGAACAAGTGCACATTTCGGACACACCGCACTCTACATTTATCGCGCGAAAGTCAAGAGGAGGAGAGACCGGGGGGAAGCGGAAGTGGGGCTTCAAATGGAGGAGATTCAGTCACACTTGCACTTTCTGTACTCAGCCCGGGCATTTTGAGCCGGGGATGGGTATGGGATGCAATCTGGGCCGGCAGATTGACAGGGGGCATGAGACCCCACTGTGTGTTTATGCGACAGAGATACATTTCCAAGATCCGGTGCACTATTTAAGCAACAGTTAGTAAAAACGTAACATCCCGAGTGTCCGAAATTAACTAAACGTCACCTGCCCTTCACTAGTTAGCCCTCTATATAACAAACACTATGTAGTGATTGAGTGAAGTTCACTTTTCAGACACGACTATAGTCCGTGTTCTCCACAGTGAGGTCTGGCGTAGTTAAGTCTTAGATTTTGGACCAACGTGTCCTAAGATATTGTTTTCGCTTGGTTAAAGGCTTTGTCTGTCCTTTCAAATTCTCTTTTTTCCGACTTTCACACTGTCCTTTATCTCCTTCCTTTCTCCCCACAGTGCTAGAGAACCTGTTGAGGAAGCCTGGTGAGACTCCCCTTTCCCTTTGTTTATTTCTGTTATATTTATCCATCTGCCTGCCATTCAGTTCTTTTCTATTTCGAACCTGTCTGATCCAAAACAAGAACAGCAGTTGCTCTTCAAACTATAAATCTTTACCACAAAATTATAAATCAATAAACCCTTAAAATAATAAATGCTTCCTTTCTATTCATACTGCAGAAAAAACTTCAGTGAACCACACAGAGGAGTCGAGTTGGAGGAGTCGACACACCTCTCTATCTCTCTCTTAAAAAAAAAAAAAAAAGTGCTGCCCGGAGCCCATAAGACTCACTCAACACAAAAATACAGTTACACAAACTCCAAAGCAGTTTTATCACAACCCAGCCAGCTTATATACACTTTAAAGCCCAGAGTCATAACTTCCATCTACTCACAGCAAAGTAATTCAGTAAACAAATGAGCCGTCCGTGCTTGTATGTTTTGTGGGAGGGCTCTTTGAAACCCTAAGACCCTCAGCTATTGATTAAAGAAAAGAAGTTGACGTGAAATCCCTCTATTATGGCCAAAAAAAAAAAAACCTGTTTCTGTGGGGAGCTACATACAGGTCCAACCCCCTAGCCAAGGGGGAACAGGAAAGATGTGGTAGTATTGGAGCTCTGATTTTGCATTAGTTCTGGTTAAGCTTGTCACAATATTTTCGATACTACAGGGGGAGAAAAAACACTTTTTAAACAAATGTGTGGGTAGACAAACAAAATGCTCCGTTTTCTTTGTCTACTAAAATTGTACATCTTTGGGTATTTTGAAAAGCGCTTTATAAATTAAATGTATTATTATTATTATTATTAGTCTAGTCAAGTTTTCAGTCAACTAAAAGTCTGAGCATTTTAGTCTTTT
This sequence comes from Nannopetersius ansorgii, assembly GCA_037974605.1. Taxonomy (NCBI): domain Eukaryota; kingdom Metazoa; phylum Chordata; class Actinopteri; order Characiformes; family Alestidae; genus Nannopetersius; species Nannopetersius ansorgii. The sequence goes on along the minus strand of JBBPDE010000083.1, from coordinate 7,794,472 downwards.
CGTGTAGTTTTAGTCAAGTAAATTTATATTATGTCTCTTTTTTTTTTTTACTAACACACTTCTATTTAACCCAGTCAATATAGTACAAGTATAGTAGATAGAAAATCAGACAAAATCTACATTTTCTTTGTCAAAACTCTCACAATTCAAACAAGGTTCTTATTACATTATTGTTACCTTGTAGACTCAATACCGTACATCCATTCCAGACACGGAAGACACTCTGATTTGAATTTACTACATTTATTTTGCCAACCAAACATGTCAGAACTTAGTGCGTGCACATAAATTTAAACAAAATAAATAAAATATGTCATTAAAAGGTGCAAATAAAATGCAAATGTATGTTTTTACTGCTATAAAACACACACTTGTAAAACACTGTGTGTTGGCCTGAACCTACCTGAATAACAACGAGAGAGAGAGAAAATATGAATTGGGTGAATGAATAAAATTCCGTAATCAACACCTAATTTAATCTACTGAAGTAAAAATAGCCAAACCAGGGATTTGATGGAGCTGCAAGTAAAACTGGGCTTCCATGAGTCAAGAGGTCTGGAAATGGTTCAGCGAACGCTTTGCCATAAAACTACCATTTACTGTATTAATGTTGTTTGTATTTGTTGTAATGCAAGTGTTTTAACACTATCTTAACACCACTGCCTAGTAGTAAACAGCTTTTAAGCATAATTGTCTCAGGTGCCTAAGACTTTTGCACAGTACTGTAGGTGATGTCCATGTTGTGGACTCTGGTACAGCACAGAGTATAAATGAACTGTAAATCCCCATACATCTGCATTGAGTTATTAATTATAAACACTTGCTTATCTGGTATCTGGTACAGCATAAAAGTGTTAGTCATATCGTGATCTACCAAAGTGTGCTATTGCGTAAAAATCACATAAGCAAAACTATTTCAGAATGCTTAACATGATGCAGTTTGAGCTGTTACGATTTGGTCACAGTGCTAAAATGGCTTCATTACGTATTAAACATATTAAACTTCAATTCTAATTAAACCTCACTGTCTCCCCTTTAGGAATTGTGGAAATGTGTTCTGTGCCAGCTGCTGTGACCAGAAGGTGGCGGCAGCGAGTCAGCAGCTTTATGAGCCTAACCGCACGTGCCAGACCTGCTATGGTCATATGCGGCCCTCGGCTGTGCCCCCTGCACTACCCCCCGCAGACATGGAACTGGAGAAACCCATTACTGCCAGTTCCAACTGAACGCAGCCCTTTACATGCTGAACTAGGACCATACTGTCCTGTAATAACAATCTTAGGTTATGTTGGTGTAACTTCCAGCACCACCCAGACTGTCTCCTTTAACATGTTCCTTAGCCATACGGTATCAGTTTATGTGGGGGTGGACTTCAAATCTTATAAAAAGGCATCATGTAATTGACATAATTTATTATTAATAACACAAGGATGGTCATGAACTCCTGACAGATGGATTCTGTATTGGTTTTATTAAGCTGCGCAACAAAGCATTTAAATAGGCACAGTGTGTTGGAACAGCTGTGCTCATGTGAATAGGAAATGTCTGTATATAATGCCATGTGTACAGTCAACAGAAAGAGCAATGTATATTGTAAAGCTTTGAATTTGAATGATTGACTTGATTTGATTCTGATGCTTTTGCTGAATGGATATGATGGACAGAGAAAGCCTGGCTACTTGGACTCACAGTGAGACAAACAGGAGCAGATCCCATGTATGGCTCGCTAACGTCTCAAATGTGTTTTGCGTTGCTTCACTTGCCTGTAGGACGCAAGATGTGTACGTGCGCACGTGTTGGTGAAGACTCATGACACTCCTCCCTCCTTTCCTTCTGCTGCTGCTGCTTTTGGAGTCTGTGGAGCTCTGAAATGTTTGAGTGAATGAAATAAAAAGCACAACACACTGCCAAGCCAAACCTTGTGGTCTCTGAGCATGCTTCTGTGGGTCAGAGTGAGTTTTTTTTTTTTTTTTATCTTTGAGAAATCCATTTGAAGTTAAACTGGCTTCCGTTTCATTCATCTGAGCTTGTTTTATAGACTGGGGAGCATACACAATAGCACGATTTTCATCTTGAGCCACAAGAAATAAGACCTTAAACCCTAAGAGTAGACATACTTCCCAGGTGTAGGGGTGAATTTTTTATATTGTGCAAAATATTAAATGCAATTCTATTAACATGTCCAAAAAACTGCACATCTAACATATCTTGACATTTTAATCCAAAGATTTGCAGTTTGAATGTGTCCACGCTGTGCATAGAAATGAAACACAAATGCCTCCTACTGGCGGTTGGAGGTGGAACGGAATCCACAAATAAGTACCTGCGAATAAAAAGCCAACTTCAGGCTCGTGTAGCTGCATTCTGCATCAGCAGACGTGTCTTTTTAAACCTTCAGTTTAAGTCCAGCCAGTAGAGTTGCAGTAGTCCAGTTTAGAGGCCACTAAAGACTGGACAAGTAACTGCATAGCTTCAGTGGTGAGAAAGGGTCGGATTCTTCTGATGATGTAAAGAAGGTATCTGTATGTCCTGGAGAGGTGGTCAACGTAGCATGATGCCAAGAGTTCTTTCCTTCTTTGAGGGTCAATAACAGAGAAAGAAACTGTGAGGTTGTGGCTTGGTGATGGACTTGTTAATCTAGATTCATTCTAAAGATTACAATGAGATTAATCTAGATTAAAAAATTAATCTGCCCACCACTAATAATTGCGGTTATATTTTATATGAAAATGTAGCCGAATTTACATTCATATTTGTTACATTCAAAATTAGTACATTATATTTTCCTTGATTAGCAATTTAGCTCTAAAATGGTAATTATATATATGTGTATATATATATATTAGTGCTGGGCCGTTAACGGCAGACTCTATCACGATAAAAAAAATTATCGCCCTTAATCTATTCACAAAGTTGGGTTGGGAGCTGGGTCTATACTACGCAAGCTATGATGACTTTCACCTTGATATTTTAGCCTAGATTTACTCTCTCTCTCTCTGGTTCGTGACTTTTCCGGATCGCGCCGGTTTTAAACCTGTCTCGCTCTCTCTTTGCCTCTCTCTCGTTCGTGACTTTTCCGGAGCGCGCAGATCATCATCTCTCTCTCTGTATACGTATTTATACAAATAAATGATAAAAATGGGGACATTTTAAAATATATAATAATGTGGTATCTTTAAAATATAATAAACATAAATCCAATTTTTTTGTCTGTGCAGTCCGTGGACCGGTACCGGGGATTGGGGACCACATTGCTTATTAATGGGGAACTAAATGTAAAATAAGTCTCACAAATGTTTGAAACTGGAAAACAGAGTTACATTTTGTATGTATGTACATGATATACTTGTATTAGTTTACTCATAACAGAAAGAATGTGGGTGAGAGATTGTTGAACGTTAAAAGTACACTAGATACAAGGTTAGGAAAAAATGAATGGAAGGGACAAACAATGAAAAGTAATACTGAGGCTTTATTTCTCTTCTTGAAAAGAAGGATGTGTTTATTCATGTTGAATGCTAAATATATTTCAGTAAACCTACGCACTGAGGAGCTGGCAGAGATGAGACATGACTCCCTAGTCTCATTTGTTTTCCTGTATTCACAGGTAAATACTGTAGATATTTGAACAGAAACTGTATAGATTGTATAGACTATTTATTCATGATGTATAGTTAGAACTGTTGGTGTTATGTCAAGATTTACAAATACGGAAAGCCATATTTGAGTCAGTTAAGGTGTTTTTCTAAGTTTCATATGTTATTTAGAGAAAATCTGAGGTAAATGTTTGTTGTGTTGAAAAGTTAGTCGGTTAAGTGAAACACTGTTAAAAACTCGCTCTGGGCTCGTGCTGATCATGCGATCAGCTCGGCCAGGGAGACGAGTAACTGTGAAATAAGTCTCACAAATGTTTGCAACTGTAAAACAACAAAAATAGTGATGCAGTTAAGTCTTTTATTTGCTCAGCCTTCTCTGTTGCTGTGTGGAGCAGCCTGTGTCAGTCCCGTTTTACTCCCACCCCCGGACTCCTGAACGTCACTCACTCACACACTGCGGTCTCATGAGGAAACGGAGCTTTTTGATATGAAGTTTTTTTTGTTCCCGAATATTTTTAAAAGTATTTGTTCGAAATAAGTTTTCGTAAAACACGTTATTTGTGCCTTTCTATAAATAGTTCGAGACCAAGGACATTCAGGATAAGTGGGAAACGTAACCGTTGGGACCCTGGTGCTGTGCCAAAAGTTTTTAAATCAGGTGTATCACTCTCGTCACCTCACGGAAGGTAACATCAAAAATAAAAGTAAGTAAAGTGTCCATTTGTCATATGTGAACAGGAACATGGCACCTGGGGAGCATTGTGTGGGGGTAGTACATCCCTCAAGTGTATCTCAGTGGTGCCACTAGCAGTCCTGAGATTCAAACCCATGGCCTGACCACAGGGGCAACACCCTAACCACTAGGCCACCAGCTACCCCATCAAATGACAACAAACCCCAAAGAAAGATAGAGCTTCTTTTAATAGTAGTTATAGTTAATGCGATTTGACATAAAAAAAAAAGTAAAAACTACAAGGAAAACCTACTTCTCTGATCAGCAGTTCTCAGACATCAGCATTAGGAGCACAATGGAGGAAGTGCATCAATGAAACGAGAGGCAGAAACATAAAACGACTTGTATGGTTTGTTCCTCACATAATTTTACATGCTACAGAGTGAGACTGCACTACACGAATGGCTATTATAGGGTTTCGTGTTTGACCCAGCACTGTTTAAAACGGTATAGTTGAGAAGTCACTATGAATAATCTGCTATTTTGTAGGCCACTCGTTTCAGAGCATCATTCAGTGACACTTCAGAATATCATTAGTTCCAATAGAATTACTACTTCTATTTCTAATTTCTGCAACCCATTCATTCTGATCCTGAGGGTCAAAGGACAGCGTAGGCTCAAGTATACGCCATTCATTACGTTTTCTTGTGTCGCTTATTCAAAAAAGCAAACAATCCTTGTCGTAATGCTTAATCATCTTCTGGCGCTCCGATAAAAAAAAACAAAAAAACAAAAAAACAAAAAAAAAAAACAAAAACAAAAAAATAGTTAAACACTATAGATACATATCTTACAACTTGGATGAAGCTTGTATATTAGCAAAATGGTAGAAATGTTAAAGTTATACAATTCTTTAGCCAATATGTAAATTTGCTTGGATGAAATGATCACATACACCAGCCGGATTCAAGCAAAATGTTTCACTTTTGAAGCAAACGCATGGACATTGTACGAGGTCCACATATTTAGATTTGACATTCAAGAAGGTGTCTTTACAAACAAGCATCTCGCTATTCTTCGTTAACAAAAATAGACATGGCTTAACCAGCCTTAGTATTCCCCTTTACAGTGTTAAAAAACAAAAACAAACAAGCAGAAACAAACAAACAAAAAAACAAAAAGAAAGACAAACATCAGTTTATATACAAGTGTCAAATGACATCCTGAAGTATAACAAAGTCCCTGTTCCTTCAACAGGGCCAGCAGGCTGTTTGCCAGACATTGAGGGTAGTGCAGAGAGAGAGAGAGAGAGAGAATAAGAGGAAGAGGGGAAAAAAGGGTAGAGAGAGAGAGACAGAGACATCAGAGATTTCCACCTTGCAGAACCTGGTTCCTCAAAAGCATTGTGGTGTTAAGATCATCATAAAGATTAGAAACAACATTCACAGTGATACTTGCTCCAGCATCTCACAATGATCTTTGCACTGAGGTGAAAAAGAGAAGGGACAGAAAAACAAGACAGAAAAGACAAATAAAGGGGCTATACATCATACACGTCTGTGTAAATTAGTGACCCCTGACATGGAAAACAGCATTAAATCCAGTTCTCCACATTAAATCAGGACATGCTAATCATATAATCAAGCAGCTCCCCAGGTTGGTTAGAAACATTAGTTGAACTATACTGCTGGTTGGATGGGGGTTAGTAATTAAATAATTGGTGGTGTTCTCTCAGTAAGGCCATCTACAGTAATATATTGTGCTGTGGCTGCTATGCTGTGCAGGGACACTGGTTGGCCCTGTTTGACCCAGGGGATTAGTTCACCGGGTCACATGACTTACTATGTATTTCTTGGTAAGATACATGAATTGTCCAGTATTGTGTGGGCTGTGTTCCTTTCTTCTGATTGCCACAGGGCTCTTTTCATTCACACAGATGACTGATCCCATACCTATGCACAGAAAACAGACAAAATAACTTCAGTGCACAAAGCAAAGCATCAAAACCAAAATAATCAGACAAACAATGCCCACGACAAACAGGAAACTAAACAGACAGCCATACCATTTTATAGGACATAAGTAGTGTTTCAGCTTGGTTTCAAGTCTCAGTCTTCGATTGGGTTTTTTTTTCTCTCTCTTTACAGAATTCAACAGGGTGTGGTTTACTGCTGTGATCTATGCAAATGACCTCTATTCTAAATGGCTTTCTTGTAGTGTGCCATTCTTAGTTCACTCCTTATATTTTCAACATCAATGGATGGGGCTGCTGGCTGCTGCAAGAACAGTATATTCAAAATGGATTGTTGTTGGGACTTAAGCAGGTTTTTTTAAACACGTTCATACCGTGGGTTTACTTTTAATGGTAACTAAGTACTTGGCCTGTTATTTTGAAAGCTGTTTGTTGCTAAAGACACAGAAAAGGTACACTTGAGCCTAGCTGGCCTCTGAAATGAATTACAAATTTAATGACATAGCTCCTACATTGTTAACCACTTAAATCCCATTTTAACCCCAGATCATACCTTGTTAACTCCATTGATAGGTGTACGTGCCGAGCCTGTATGCAGCCTCTGCCGGGGCTCCTCGAATGCCCGGCCAGGTGATCTCTCTCTCCGCAGGTTCATCACCCTGCCAGGTGAGCAGTCCAATCGAGGGTCCATGGCACGGCCGGGTGATCTCTCCAATCTCTGCTCCACCAGCCGGCCAGGAGACTTCTCCCTCTCCAGCGGGCGGGAGGGAGATTTATCCCTGCGGAACTCTGTGCGAGCTTCGCGATATCGGTGAGGCGTCCCAGGCTGGTGCAGGCTCTCTTGCGACATGGGACCAGCTGCCAGACGCTTAGAGATGTGCTCATTATAAGAAGGAGGGCCGCGTTTGTTAGGGCTGTGAGGGATACAAGGTGGTGTAAGACGTGGGATGGTCAAGATTGCACAGTCATACTACAGGTGAAGCACAAATGAGGGCATCTTTTGCTATCCGAATTTGTATATTTTTAGATACATTATTTTCTGATACACCCGTGAGAACATTTCTATGAGCATTCTATTAACATTTTTATTGTATGCAGTTACCATACCTGATCACTGATATTACTGATACTGTTAAGTGTATGGGACTTGACACTGGTAACTACATAAGGTTACATGAAACCAACACAATCCCTCTATGACAACTGACAGTTGTAAAAGTTTTCCAACAAGTGCAAAATGTCATAAAACCTGCTTAAGTCAGTTCTGTTTAGGGTTGGGTACCGAAAACCTATATAATACCGATATACCCGGTATGTACCTGACCGAAACAGAACGCGAATTTCGGTGCCACTTAAATCAGAAAACTTTATTAATCCCAAAGGAAATTGTTCACGACTGCACACTCAGACAAGACATAATACAGAATAAAAATACCTGAATATATAATAAAATATACTCATACTTGAAATATATTAATAAAGGGGATAGTACAGCTTACCCGTAATAAAAGTATACTAAGAGGAGAATATAGTAAGTTCAAAAAATTTGAACACTCTATACAGTAAGTAGAATAAAAACAGTTACGTCTAAGTACCTTCATCAGAAAAATGAATTGTGAGATACAAATTACAATGCCTGAACTGTCGATTAAAATATTTGTTCTCTGGGGCTATGACACTGTTTTATTAAGCAGAAAGACATAGCAGCAGGCAGCAAGAGTTCCAGAGAGACTGTCTTTATTTCAATCAAAGTGCACACAAGTCCAACTCAAAACAAGCTCATTCACGTATGAGCTCCACCACTACGAGGGGGACCTTCACCCCTCTGAATGTTCTTTGTAACAGACCCAAAACCGTTTTCCCCAGGGGACGTTCTCTCCGAAAGGGAACTCAGTTTGTTTTCCACACAGTCCGTACAGTCTCTCTCTGCCTTCCTTCCCCATAGACTCGCCGAGTGTGAGCTCGAGTCGTCGGTTCACTCCTGGATGAAATATACACAAGAGAGAGGAAGAGAAAGGGAAAGGAAGGAAATAAACTGCCAGCGAACGCCAATAGTATGTTCCTGTACAACCGGAGAGGCTTTAGTTTCAGGACCGCATTTCTATTTTTTTTGTAACAGCGCCACATACTGAATGGGATGATATAGCAGAGACTACAGTTTCAGGACCACATTTCCAGAACCATGTGGTTTATTTGTAATGTTTGTATATAATGTTTATACGTAATGTTAAAAATATTTAATCTCAGGGCCTTTTTTTCAGTTGTGATTTTTGACATAAAATGCATCAGATGTTAAAGTGTGTAATACACATTAATTTATACACAAAATTAATTTTAATTAATTTTAAAATTAAAACAAATGAATTTACACTTAAAATAGAAACGAAAAAATGTATTTAAATCTTTACACATCTTTACACAAGGTGGAGTACCTTTAAAGTCTTAGTTTCTTGAAAAATACTGTATATTGATTAGCCCCCTAAGTTTAACTAAGTAGGTCATTGTTAAGGAAAATAAAGATGGAATCAAATGGAGTCAGCATTTGCAGTCACTAATTTATAGCAAGAGTTTCGACAGAGAATTAAATAAGAAATATTTGCTTTAACATGTTTAACTGTAATATATATTTCTGTTTTAACACTTATGCACTGTTGGGAGACCCAAACAGAACAATCATATTACTGACATCTAACTCCCAACTCAAAACTCCAAATGTAAGTATATAAGAGCAATACCCACCAACTGAATGTTCTCCCTTCTTTCCTCGATTGTTGCTGGAATGATGGTGGTCGTGGTTTTTGAAGCTGGAATGTTGGAGGTTGTGTTTGCTGAAACTGCCAACTTGGTGGTTGTTGGAGCTGGGATTGTGCTGATTATTATATAGCAGGGTGCTTCCTCTTGCATGTGTGGCTTTTGTAAAGTATCGGTTCAGGCACCGTTTTGGCACTGGTACCTCTTTAAAAGTATTGATTTGGCACCGGTATAAAAAAACCCCAAACGATACCCAACCCTAGTGATGGAAAAAGTTTTGCTTGATGGAAAAAGCTGTTGTAATGTTCATGTAGGTTTATGTCAATTGTCAAGAAAGGCTTATATAGGTGTAGCCATATGAATGCTGGACCCAAATTTGATATCAGTTAGAAATATGAACTACTTTCCAGATATTCTCCAGTTTTACATTGTGCCCTCAAAAGATATATACATGTTACAAGATAAAAAGAGTTATCTTTTTGTAAATGGCATCCCATGTACCTGAACAATACCCCTAGTTTAAGTTAGGTTTTCATTTTCATTAATGAGTGTGCTGGCAGGTAAATATAAAGTCATCAACCAAACATACTGTAGCATAGGGCTGGCCTGAATTCAAACATGAGTATACGTTCCACCTTAAATGGTACAACTACAGTGGGGCAAAAAAGTGTTTAGTCAGCCAATTGTGCAAGTTCTCCCACTTAAAAAGAGAGAGAGGCCTGTTATTTTCACCATAGGTATACCTCAACTATGAGAGACAAAATGAGAAAAAAAAAATCCAGAAAATCACATTGTCTGATTTTTAAAGAATTTATTTGCAAATTATGGTGGAAAATAAGTATT
>JBBPDE010000083.1:7758591-7781934 GCA_037974605.1 Nannopetersius ansorgii | reverse complement strand
AAAATCCAAGCACTTTTCTAACCTTGAAAACACTATATTAAAAATCAAGCATTTTCCAGGATTTCCAGCACCCATACGAACCCTGATCTTTAAGCAGTAAAGGATTTTACCTGCCCTATGAATGGTGTATGCATGGGTGTGTATGTGCATGAGTCAGTGGACTGACCCGTGATCATGAGCAGTTTGTCAAGCTCTTTGAGAATCTGGATTTGGAAGACGGAGGTGAGGCCCGGGATATGAGTCAGAGAGTTCTTTATCACATTCAGAGCATACAGACCCTCCTCTGAACCCACCATTACAATCTGAAACACACACACAAATACACAAATGTTAAATCACCACGAAGTAACACATCGCTGTTCCAATAGTGCAATGGATTTGTCCGATAAGTAAAGATTCTTTCATGTTAATTGAATACCTGATCAGTCAGGGGTAAAGTACAGTTGATATCCAAACGGTCATCACCCTCCAGCTTCAGCAAAGAGTTCCCCAATAATTTCTGAGAGAGAGAGAAATAGAGAGACATAGAAAGTAAGTTAATTATGTAAAAACTGTGTACACCAACATTAACATTTAGTTGATAAGCATTCAGCATTTACAAAACACAAATTCAGCATGAGACGACTGCTTATAAGCCAAGAGCATAGTCATATCCCTTCACTAATCCTCTGAAAAGATGGTGAAGGGTATCCTTTAAGAGCTGAAGGTGCAAGCAACACATACACATGCACACACAATATAAGGCTAATGAAGCAAGGAGATATGTGGCACCACGCACACTAATGCACATTACAGTCTCATGCTTTCCATGTATTTGTAAGTCTGTAACTGTGTTCACTATTTGAGAGCATGAAGATGTCTTCTGAATGTGTATACGCGCATATTGTCCAGAGCTACAAAGGGGAAAATGAACTGGGCAAGATCCAAGCAGCAGGCAAACTGAGCTTGAGGCCTGAAATGGGTTTACCTGCACCAGTGGAGAGAGATTCTTCTGTCGTTTAGCTACACCTGCCTATTGCATTCATAAATACAACAAACACAGACACATGGTGTTACAGATTAGACTGGATTAAGAACACACATACTAGAGATAGACAGAAAGACAAAAGGGTTCAAGAAAAAGAATGAATTCAGGAAGAATATAAGAAGAATATTAGTCTACAAAAAGCATTGGTGGGGTGACCATAAACAGTGCAGTTGTCAATGATGGATGCACAAGGGAAGCAATGTCCAAAAAAATCTCAAACAAGTACTCATTTATTGCTGAAAAATGTGTGTTCTTGATTTAGGAACAAAAGCACCATATAATACTCAATGACTGTACAATTACAGGGGCAATATGGCTTCTGTTGTGTCACTGTATAGTTTACAATAAGACTTTTAAAGCATTTAAAAATGGTTTAAATCTTGTTTACCAAAGTTTCTTAGGCCATCATACTTGTTACATGGAACTATACTTGTCAGTTTAATCAGATTTTCACATTCATCACATGCAACATGTGACTCTTGACCTTTTCCTTTGTGTTATAGCTTCCTATTAATGATTTTGAAGGTATCTAACTAAGATTGGTTAATAATATTATTTTAAACAAAACATTAACCCTTCAGAAGGGCAGTCTTTGTAAAGTGGCTCTGAATCTTTGTGCCACTGTGACAGTAACAAAAAGAAGGAAAAACAGCAGAAGTCTTGTTTCAATGAGTCAATCAATCAAATAATTGTCAACAGTTTACATAAATAATTAGTCTTGCAGGGCCAGTTGTGTTCATGTAATAAGAGCGTCTGGGGACAACCAGAAATGATTTTTGGTGGGTGGAATTGTAATAGTAGGGTGGAAACAGACTGAGCGTGAAATTTCTGTCTAATGCTTTATGAAGCCGAAGCTCAAAGTAAGGGGTGATGCTGACTATTATAAGCACAACTAACTTGTCATTAAATCGTGGATATAATGTCATTTTGCATGGTCGAAATGCTCCTCTCCAAATAAAACTCATATTAAGCATATAAATGAATTGCCTATGCTGAGGACACATCTCTACTACAATATTTTGATTATCAACAATAAAAATACAAAATTGCATCGACTGTGTTACATACCAAGATCCAAAGTACATGGATATAAAAATATCTGGTATGATTCATCTCCTTTGCCATTGAAAATAATAAAATATACTGTCCCTACATTATGCAATTTGATGTAAGAAACATGCCAATGTGAATATGCGCTCTTTATTAATCAGGTCACAGAGACCAATTCACCTGTAGACTAGATTACTACAGTAATCCCCCAGTTTTATGCGGATCAGGAGTCGCGGATTCAGTCTCACAGATTTAAAAATTTTTTTTAAAACCATACTCATCGTTTTTTTACGGAAATCCCCACAATAACGCGGAAACTGCAAATATCATCGCCTTTTTTGGAGAACTGAACAGTATTACCGCCACCAGCCCAGCGGTAACAGTAATACACTGAAAAGTTGTCAACCACCATAAAAAAAAAGAAGAAGCCTGCAGTGTGCCTGCTCTTTGTCTTGTCCTCTTATTTCAGTGTTTTAAACTGAAATTTCCAAGCTTTAGTAAGCGGTGCCCTGTCTAAACGTATACGAAACACACACAAATAAACCAATATTTCCTACCCTGTCCCTGACTTAACTGAGCATCAGCACAGAGAGCTGTCTTGTTCTTTTGTGTACGAGCCTTTGCATGCTGCTAATGCTAACAGAAATAAAGTTTTCTGATTATGAATATTTATTTACCTTTATATTTTTAATGGGTAATGCATTAAAAATGAAATTAGTTTAAAAAGAAATTAAAGTGCTCTGGGTCATATTTGGGGGCATATTTAGGGTTTACACTATAAAAATAGGCATTTAGAACACAATAACAAGTTTTTTCAATATACGCAAAATATTTGGAACGTAACCCCCGCGGAACTTAATACTACTACTATGACACCACTGCCAAAGAAGTCACTCTAAGCATCAACGCTCAGTGACTAACACCCAGTAGCATTCACTCCCATCACGATGAACCAATCTGAAAGGATAGTCAAGGACCATATATCATCCAGACTATCTGCAATTATTCCACCAATACGGTTTGCATTCCGCCCTAACAGCTTCACCAGTGAAGCCATATCGGCAGCACTTCACATAAGCACTCCAGCTAATCTGGATGATAATGTGTGGATGCTCTTACTTGAGATCTGCACTGTACAACTGGATATTGGAATTCATCCCAGACAGACCAGAGACAGTATGTGTTGGAAAAAACACCTCTGAGACCATCATCATGAACACTGCCAAGTCAGGTTGGGTCTCACAGGGATGTTCTGTGCCCTCTGTTGTTTACCTTGATAACTCATAACTCTTGTGTAAAGTACAACTCACAGCACATCAAGTTGTCACTGAATGTCAACAAGGAAAACACTACTGCCTTTAGGAGGAAGCACGTGGCACATACTCCACATACTAAATAGCAATGCCGTAGACTCAGTGAGAATCCTCACAGTTTCAGAAGTCCCTTCAGTGGGGAAGATGGCAGAGAAAATCATAAAAACCTCTCTCCTGTCTATATGAGATGCGTATCTGTCACATCTTGGCACAGCCACCAAGACAGCCTCACCTACTCTGCTCATGAACTGTTAATCCTGCTCTACTGCAGTATGCAGTGCAAAACTGCCAGACTCAGCTGCAGCTTCTTTCCATAAGTCATCAAACTAATCAACTCCCTCTAACAACATGCTGGCCTATTTTTCCTGTTCAAGTACTGAACACATATAGACTGTGTGAAGACAAATATTCAAAACTCCAAAAGGAGTTCACAAAACAAGGAGAACAGTCCTAGAAGCCAATAACCATGTGGTTCAAAACACCATCTTCCTAAGTCTTTTTCTTCCAAGCATGACATGAAACTCAGTATAATTGCACATGAGGTGATTACCGCTCCTATGAAGTGTACATACTGAAAGTGAGTGAATCTAGTCCATAGCTTTTACTAAAAAATGAGTATTCATGGCTTGCTCCTTTAAACCAGTAACCATAATAGAGAGAGACACACGCACACACTCACCGAATCAGATTCGCTTTTGTCGCGGGAGCCCCTGCTGCCAGCCACCACAGACTCCAGAACAGCCACCCAGCGCTGCTTATCAGGGAAACTGGGGGCCATGAAGTAGAGAGACTGACCAGGCCAACACGTAGTGTGAGGATGAGACTCCAGTTTCAGCACATATGGGATATCTGTGCAAACACAAATACACATGCTTCAATGCTACTGGAATTCTGTGTTTGAGTTAGAGCAATGGTCTGGCCTAAAATCTAATTCCCCCTTACCGCAAATGTAGTGGATCATCCAAGACATTTTAATGTCTCGAATTTGCCTCTCTAGTCACATACTGTTTCACTATCAATGAACAATGAAAGTCTTCAAGATAGCTGTTGCTATGTTATTATGCAATAGGTTTTGCAATGTGACATACTTTTGTCCATTCATTTAAGATAACAGTATAGCATACAGAAAGTATGACATATAGTAAAGCAAGTGTCTGATGATTCAACCATGCACTTTGAACAATGATGACTATAAGCTTTCTTTTCTTGCTAACTAAGGCTCATGGCACAGATGCAAAGCTAAAGATCAAACAAGAGACATCAAACTGTCTTGACTGACTAACTCCAATTATGGTAAGGAGAAAAGTTTGTAAATTAGATGACTGTCCAAACCATCAATACATGAATGTAAAAACTACCAGTTTTAGAAAGAATAAGACCCCCAAATGCAATATAGTGTGTTACATTAAACATTTGCATTGTCAGTAACACCCCAGTCTCAGCTGTGTACACTGTATTGCTGGACTCCAACCTGACTTGGCAGTGTTGATGAGCTCTGAAGCTCCAACAGCTCCATGCACTGTCACCTCACCATCCGGCAAGCACAACTCAAACTCCTCCTGTGGCTTCACTGAATCTACAACACATACATGCATAGAGGCTTGTTACACAATTAAATATCACATGCACATGTATAAATATATAAATACTAGGGCTGCACGATACAGACACAGAATACTGCAATTTCATGTCTGAACAGATATATAAAATATGTATGGGAAATCTTATCAGAAGCTTGGCAGTGGCTTCAGACAAACTTTGGTAAGCTTGTCAGAAGAATTCAGTATTCAGTGTAAGAGTGGGCAATATAACAATGTTAATCGCTTATTGTGATAAATAATGTCACAGGGCGTTTTTATGAAGTAAAGTAATCCCTCACTTTTCGTTCCAAGAGCACCCGTGTATAGTAAAAAAACAAAAACAAAAACAAAAAAACAAAACAAAACAAACCAAACCAAAAACCGTTGTTTTGGCACAAAAAATCCATAAGACATTACCCTTAACGAAAATGTAGTAGTGCTGTAGTGCTAGAATGTAAACACCGATATTTACGGACTGCACTGTAATTCATGCACAGGCGTTTTCTTTGGTATGTGCTGTCATTTTTGTTTGTATAAGCAGGGTAAATACAGTAATACTTCAATGTATTTTTTAGTAATAAAAATACAATAAAATGTACGAGTAATCACCAATCATTTTTACAGTTCAATAATTTACTGTTTATCCGGAGGCAAGTTGTATTGTATTAATAATTGCCACTAAATTAAGAATTAATTGAAGACTTATATATTGCCAGGAAATAAAATATTGGAGTATATCTGATGTTTTCATGAATTTTCCCTTAACAAAAATGTATACGGGGTGGACCGGCAAGCGCTCAGGAAAAGCCCCGAACGAACGCCAGTGCGCAGTCGTCAGGATTTCTGCAGAACGCACAGACTGCCAGGACGCCCCTGCACATACCCTAGCCAAAAGCAATGTACCAAGCCGAACCTAAAATTAAATCTCAGCCTGTAATTCTCGCCTGAGATGGTGCCGAAATGCTGAGATGCATTGGCAGAAGTGCAGGGCGTTTGGATGACATAGGGCTTTTAGAACAATGAAACGAAATCTAGAGAACAGGAGAGCCAATAACTGGAAATTTAGCTGAATTTATATTTGGATTACTATTTGTTATTAGTAAAATATATTTTAATAATTTAGAAATACAATGAGAAAAAAAAAACATATTGCCACGAAAATGGCAAAAAAAATATGTGAAGAATATTTGCAGTTTTTGCAATGATTAGTTTGGTTCTCATAAAAAATCAGCATGTGACTGAATCCGCGACTCCTGATGCATGTAAAACTGGGGGATTACTGTACTAGCTTGTGAGAACACATTTATTTTCACAGGTCAGTAGTTTAGGACAGAATAGCTGAGCTACATGCAGGAGTCACAGGACTGCCAATGGCACCACTGAGGTACCCTTGAGCAAGGTGACGTCCCCACACACTGCTCTCTGGGCACCACTGTTTGCAGTCAACTGCATCACTCGGGTGAATGTGTTAAATTCAAAGGACTCAAGTAATTTCCTCAGAGAACAATATAGTATATTAAATTAAAAAAAAAAAAAAAAAGATACATTCATTACAATAAAATTGCATCATTCTAGTCAAGTGTAATGGTTTTGATCAGTCAAGTACCTTCTCTGGGTTCGGACTCATAGACGGAGACTTTTGTTCCATCCAGAACTACATACTTGCTCTCCCAGCCTTGTTGACCACGTTTGCCATTCCTGCAAAGGACAATTACACTGATTATCAAAAGCTCAAACTTCACTGACTTTCATCTGTTTTTTATATATACGATTCAGATACTATATTCAGAGTTAATACCGTTTTGTGCTAGCCCTGTAAAGCATTTTACAGCCCCTCTTGATTTCTAATTTCTATTTTTCACTTCTAGTAAACTTTCATTTGTTTAACATTAAGTCAGCTGTTCAATCATCATGGCTGCCAACCAATTAGTTTACTTACGGGCAATGACAGGTTTGATTTTTGATGCAGATTTGCTTAAACACTGTTCTGTAGAATCTAAACAAGCATGTTGTAGACTGAAACATAATCTTCAAATGTTGATATTTGTTTCTGGGTTTCTGTGTGCCAAGGTTGATGATTACTAACAGTTAGCTGCAGTGTAAAGCAGAATGCTGCAACTGGTGTACAGCAGAATGATAAATTAATTGTCCTATAAAAAAAATAAATAAATCAAATACTGTTTTCACAAATAACAGCACGGATGGAATGCTCCTTCATCCATTAAATTTTGCAGTCGGAATTATTGTATATTATGGGTATATTATGGCAAGTCCAAAATGCTATAAACATGTATAAAAACTAAATCAGCTTTAATTACATGCAAAAATACTGTTCACTGAACTGCTGCCTTGTGAGTGAGCATTACATTATGTGCAATAATTCTAGAAACACCATTCTTATACACCCTGACACCAATATATCCATTCTCTGCTCCTTCACCCTTCATACCCAGAGGAACACTCTCCCTACCTTGGCTGCTTCATCCAGCCCTCCAGACGCACATGTCCAGAGGCCTCTTTGACTTGCAGGGCTGGAGAGTTGGCTTTATCTCTGCACAGAGCCTCTGTGAAGTGAGTGGCGTATTCAGGAGGGAGGCCACACGTGGCGGGAAGACATGGGGAGCACTTGGGATGACACAAAGTATGACATTCTGAACAGGGGAAAAGGGAAGAGAGAAGTGTATACATTGATTGGAAAGGCAATCAGTAAGGTCACTCCTCAAGCTGAACAAAAGCAATTTTGAATCATAGTGTATAACACCTAATGGAATCTTATATATCACTAATTGCATGCTTAAATCATAAAAACATAAAACAAGTTGCAAATAACGATCAACAAAAACATTTGTCGCATAAGGCCCAAAGTGTGAGATTTGCATGTGTGTTTGCGTGAGTGAGAGTGTGTACCCAGGCAGGTGGCAGCCTGTCGGCCAAAGTGCACAGTGTCTAGACACACTGCGCATTTAGCTGCTCTCATGTTGAGCCCAACTGTAAAACGGTGAGGAATGTTATGGTGCATCCTCTCCTTCACACGTCGTCCGTACTCTGGAGAGATGGGAAAGAAATGACACAGAGTTAGAGTGAGGTTGATTACAGTCTTTCTGATCTCCGTTTCTGAAGCTTGGTATCAACCATCAAAAAGAAACCATGCTGCATTGGGAATGACCAAATTTATAAAAAAAAAACTCAAAGCAACTGATTGTACTATTTCGTATATGAGTACCCCTAGATATTCCTAACAAACAACTTTACGTCACCTCTAATGAACATATAGTGATGACTAATCACAAACTAACATCTAACATGTATCAAATGGACTTTTATTTCCTAATTCTCTTGAAGCACTGCTAACATCTTCCTCTTACCATGCGGGCAGTACGCCTTATCTTCTCATCATGCCGAATTAATCTCTTTCGCAAGCTCTAAAGCAGATTTATTAGCAGGGGGGTGTTCAAGCTGAATGTAAAGCTCAAACTAAAGCCAAATCCTTGCGCAGACTCACGAAGAGGCAATTTGCTGGAGTACTACAGCAGGCCACTAAAAGCAGCCACCTACATTCAGTGGTTAAAATACAGCTTGGACACACCTAATCACACCTACAAGATATAACAAAAAAATTATTTTGGAAGAAACTTAGACAAATAAGATCTAATTAATAAAATGCAATATTCCTATTAATTATTTAATTTCTATTCAGAACAACACATAGGAAGCATAGGAAGTGCAAACTGACAGTCATATCTGTCAGAGTACAGATCTAACAGAGTATAAAATAAAATTTAAACATTACAATATATCAGCCTATATTAACAGCTATGTGAAATTGTTGTCTCTTCAAATAAGTAAAAATGTTGCTAAGGCCCAGCTATGTAATACCATATGGAAATAAAAACATTAAACACATCAAACGTCTCATATTTTATATTATTCAAAGTTGAAAAAAACAGTACTCTTGGCATTCTCAAGCCGCTTCAAAAGGAGCCCCCTTGCTGAAAACAAATTCTGTACTTTTAAAATTTTTCAAAAGATACACCTTCACATGTGTCAATTTCGCTATGGATATTTTTCTTGCATCGACCTTTAGATCAGGGGTATCCAACCTTATTCATCTAATTCATGTTTTATGCAAATGCAAACAAATCTACTCTCAGAGTACACGCAAGAATGACTGGAAAGAGGAAAAGGGGGTGACTGCAAATGCTGTTCACATGCAGGGCTCTACGCACTGCAGGGAGAGGGGGAAGAGAGAAAGTAAACAAGATAGAGAAAGAGAGAGGGTTAAGGAATGGAGAAGTGAAGTCCTGAATGCAGAGTTTAGAACAACAACTGCCAAAATTACAGATGAGAGAGACAGCGCAATCTCACATCAAAGCTAGCGGCAGTAGACTGCATGCTTCAGGGCAATGACAGGAGCTGGAGCCAAAACTCAATTATTGAATCAAAGGAATGATCAAATTGGAGTTAGAATGAGCAAGAGAGCCAGAGACAGAGAGATAGAGACAGACAGAAGAAAGAACAAAGAGTGCCATAGGAAGAAATAGATTTTTTTGCTTGTAGTGGTAACCAGGCTTGACTGGCAGACTCAATGGGATGATACAGTGTTTGGACCAGAAACAGGTAAGGAGAGAGAGGCTTACTCTGCTATGCACATTTGTATTCTTAAACAAGACAGACATGCACTGAGTTGCACATCTCTTGTTCTGTTAACCAAGTTACCCTGTAAATTCCTGTGTGCATTCAAGCACATGTTTATAAAAGATTTTTTAAGTGTCTTGTAAATCTTAGTTTCTCCTAGGACACCTGTATTTTCAACCTGAATTCTTCCAATTTTTTTGGTCCATCCTTATCTATCCTTTTAATTCTCCAAAGTATTAAACTATCGATAACATATATGTACCTCTACAATCTCTTTATCAATATGTATTGCACATTCACAAAGCCATTTATGTATCCACCACTAGTGTCTTCAAATGAGAAATTTTATAGACAAAAGAGAGAAAATGTTAAGTTTCAGTGCAACGTAAATGAAGTAATTTTGAAGCTTTTCTACTGATACACTCATCGTGAAATTTTAAGACAGTGTAAACTTTGAAACTGAAGCGAATTGTACACAAACTTTTTCAACAAGAGAAACAACAAAAAACAAAAGCGGAGATGCAAGGTTTTGTTCTTAATGCAATGACTGGCATGTATGTATATTTAAGAATCTACTGAAGGTTTTACCTCTCTACAGTATATACGCATCGTTATCTATCTACATTATAATGCCAGCTGTCTTGTTTGACATCTCTGTTTCTGTCTATCTGATCAAACAGAGTCGATAACCAATATCACCAACTCTCGTTAAAACCACACATGGTTATAAATTTAACATTATAGATGAACCGATACCGATGATGTCCACAAGAACACTTAACCTGAGTGGCTGAAAATGGAAGTTTCACCTAGTTTCAAATATTCATATATTTTAATACTGTTTAGAGTGTGAACCCTTACTGTCTTAATTAATAAGATCAAATAGCCCTATATGCATTTTGTGTTCAGCGCATTTCATTTAAGCAATTGATGCTTTATTAATTCTAGCTCTAACAACACTACAAATATTGTAGCCCAGTCTGTGCGAAAGTTTATGGATTAAAATATCAGCAAAAAAATTTAATAATATGATTTTCTACACATTACCATGAGAAACAGTTCCTAAAATTCTAAAATGATGCCAGAAAACAAACAGCTTTAAAGCGTTTTGGACTGTCAAGGATGGGGAGCATATTCCTGAAGTGCATAGCTTCATAAATCCACCCGGCGTGCCATTTCTCACCAAGGCAACAAACAAGCAAGCAAAGGAGAGAGGGAGAGGGAAGTGAGCAAGAGACTTACTTTCAAATGTAACCCTCCTCTTCTCTGAAAACAGTAGAAGAGATAAGAGAAGACAAAGAGGTCTCAGGCTTCACAGAGACAGACAAAGACAGAGGGAAGACAGCAGAATACAGCACAGAGAGTAAGAGGACACATCACATCCCTCGCACAGCCAGAGGGAGAGAGGGACAGAGCAGGAGACAGACAGAGGTGAGGAAGAACGAATGAGTCATACTAAAAGACTAGTGTTGCACAGTGTATCAAAGGTTTAACATGATAAACGAGTCCACCGTTTCACTGAGGTTTCAGAATTTCAGCATAACTCAACCGTTAATATGTAAACGAAGCCAGGGTTGTCGTATGTGAAATGGTTAATTTTAAAGAAACTAAACTCAGATTTCTCCACAGCTGAGGTATTATGAATGTAACCCCTTTACCGGTTATGCAAAATGATGAGCGTTCATGCATCTTCTGAGTTTTAATTGTAATGCTAAAAAAATACAACAAATAGTGGGTTTTAAGAAAATACCCTTTAGGTAAAAACATCATCAAAATGATCATTAACCAGTATTTCAGATATCAGGCAACACATTCAGAATCCACCATTTCATCAAGATTCATGTGATATAACTTTTAAAAGTCATAAATGCTTTGATTGTCTGGTTACCACATTTTTGAATTGGCAATTTTCTTTTGCCAATTCAAAAATATCAAACCACTATAAAGGACTTTATTAAAATCTATTATTTTAATCTATTATTCTAAAATCTAGTATTAGTTCCCCTTTAACTAGTATAGGATTCCATTTATATCATATACTGCCTAGTACACTCAGTATTTGACTGAAATTTTGGTATTGGACAACCCTAGCAAACAGCAGAGCGATGAACCAGGCGGATGATTCTTTGCTATGCTTCATGTACCAAAAAGGATACCAAATGATCGAACCCACTGTGTTATTCATTTAAAGGGTCTATTTCATGGGAGAAATAAAAACAAAACAAATAAGCATTGAATTCACTTCTTTATCCATACAGTCCATAAATCGAAATAGCAGACACAGTCAGTGTGGAATTCATGATGATTGTGATGTCACAACCATAAATGAATGTACACATTGCTGCGTAACCTGCCCATTCGCATTGAAGTGATGAGGTGTGTTATTATTGTATACTCTTAGTAAACTTGCCTGAGGCCTTAATTCAGGGAGTGAAATATTTATTTATTTATATATAAGGAGGAGAAATACATGCAATCGGTACAGTGCGTCTAATTGCACTTGCGAATTTGAATTATAACTTGTTAATAAGAAATTATGACTGCTTTTGGAAGATATAACATAATAAATGTTATATTTGGGCTATATGAGTGATGGTATGTAGATTATGGGCCTTTGATGAGTAAAAATGCTTTAGTGAATACAGATTAAAATCAGGGTGCATTGCTATAACTAACTTTAAAGTGGTTATGAAGCTCACCCTCAGGTGTGGATGTCTCCTTGCGGCGGGCGGAGCTGGCTGGGTTCAGCAGGCTGCTGGGGTTTGGCTGACGCTCGGGTGATTTAACAATGGCTGACATAAGGATCTGGTGTCGGGCCGAGGCGGGTGTGGAAGGGGCCACGTGTTCCTGTGCCTTAAAATGAGCCGCTGGAGATTAGAAAGAGCACAAGGACAAACACAATCAGCCAAAAATGCCACAAATTAAAGTGTATTGAAAAGTGAAAAAAGGACATAATACATCTAAATAATAAGACATTTGTGTCTTCTGATGGATAAATTTGATGTCTGGTAGTGGGAAGGATTGCTGCATAACAATACTCAGACTGCAGAAGACATGTGACCATAACAATAATTGGGCCTGACTGTATTTCTCCCCCAGGATGTCAAAGAAAGAAAACATGAGATCATAACAGTTATACAGCAAGCCTACTGAGGACAATAAGAAACAAACAAACTAGACAGCAAACAGAACTGAAAGCAAATACATAGAGAGAGAGAGAGAGAGAGAGAGAGAGAGAAAAAAATAATACTGTTTTTAGATTATATTTGCATGTTTGTGTGTGTGTGTGTGTGTGTGTGTGTGTGTGTGTGTGTGTGACTAATAGGTTGATGCACAATAAACAGATTTAAATGCTTTAAAAACACTAAGTGAATATAGTCACGCCAATGAAGACTACCAAGTTGAGTTGAGACAAAAGGCAAAAATAGAGAGGGAACAAAGGAACAGAGATGTACAGAGTGAAATAGAGACAGAAAGAAGGAGAGAGAGAGAGAAAAATGGAGAGAAAAATATATATCAAGAGGCAGGGAGACAGAAGAGAGACTGTTAAATAGAGAGAGAAAGAAACAGAATACAGAGAGCAAAAATGATAGAGGTGGAAGAATAGGAGGTTGAAGCCTTCTCTGCTATTCACCCTCCTCTCTTAGAGAGCGCAGTTCTATCCTCATCTTCTGCAGAGCTTCCTCCAACTCAGAACAGCGCGTTCTCTCTTTATCCAATGCTGCCTTCATGTCACCATACTGCATGGGCACTGCTGGCTGAGTCTGAGCCACAGCCATTGCCCCATTAGCAGCAGCTACCAGGTCCTCCCGACGACGGCCAAATATACCCTACATTGACACAAACACAAAGAACAAATCAAACCACATCACATGCTTGTAAACACTATCATCCATCTTGAAACATACATTTTTGAATAACCTTGATTAATATTTACAACGGCTCTTGTAAATTGGTCGGATTTATAAGCCAAGTGAACAGTTAGCCCTTGAATGGGCTGGAAGCAGGAAAACTGGACAGGCTAAGAATCTGGGCGACTTGAATGCAAAACAAATTATGATGGCTTTATGAGCGGATCAGAGCGGACCCAACATGGTAGTTCTTGCTGGGTTTTCTCGGTATGCAGTGGTCAGTACATACTGAAGGTGGTTCAAGGAAGGACAGTGAACAAGCCACAGGGTCATGAGTGCACAAGGCTCACTGAGTTGTATGGCTAGCAAAGGTTAGCCCATGTAGCCTGATCCCATTTAAGAGCTTCTTTAAGAATCAGCTAAACCATTACTGCAGGCTATTTAAGAAAGATGTCAGAAAGCACAATGCATCAAAGCTTGCTGCGTATGGAGTTAAGAAGCTGCAGACTGGACAGAGTACACCAGACTGAACCATCCACCTGTGAAAGCACCGACAAGAGCATGAGAGCACCAGATCTGGACCACACAGCAACGAAAGAAGGTGCCCTGCCCTGATTGATCACATTTTCACAGTTGTGCGTGTGTAAACGGTTGTGTGTGTGTAAACGGTTGTGTGTGTGATGTGTGTGACACCGATCTGGGGAAGAGAAGGCACCAGTATGCACAACAGGAAGAAGGAAAGCCAGTGTGATGCTCTGTGCAATACCCGCTGGTTCAATAGCATAACCCTATACCTTTATGAATTATAACTACCATACTTCAGAGTATCCTTAAATAATAAATAATTCTGTAATTACATATATATTTAATGAATGAGGTTAAACCTTAGGGACCATGAGGGAAGGCAAAAATTTCATAGGCTTGTTAAGTATAGAGCTCATTCTCCTTCACCTTTTTTTTCTTGGTGGGCTGGTCCATCTTAGCCTGGAGAAAGTCAATTAGTTTGGTCTGCTGGGATATAGTGCCCTCCATCTTCACCTTCTCATGAGAATACACAGCCTACACAAGGGAGAGGGAGAAGAAGTGAAGGAGAGAGAGAGGGAAAGAGAGAGAAGGAGAGAGAGAGAGAACAGAGATTCAACGAAAACATTCGTTTTCAAGATAAAATGTTATTGCTTAAAAAGGACTATGAATATTCTATGCTTATTCCCCATTTGAAGAAAATTCCCTCTAGTGAAGTTTAAGGGTATCTGAATTATGTTTTCTATTTTAATATTACAATCCAACAGTAGTCAACCAGTGCCTCAGTCAAACAGTGACTTAACTTGGAAGGAGGACGTTGGAGTTAGAAATGTCGTTTTAGTGAGAAAACACAAAAAGCTAGCAAGTTAATGTTAGATTCATGAGTAATAAATGTAATACCCCTGATGTATTTTCCTTCCCTTCCTGGTCAGGAGCAGCATTATCTTGAAAATTAGTCATTTTCATTTCGTCAGAGATTTTCTTTTATTGGTTTTATTGGTCAGAATTTCATACATGTCAACATAGTGTCCTCTCACTCTTTTTGAGCTGTTTTATGTCTGTGTGCGTGGGTGAACACAGCAGTGAGGATTCTGTGAGAAACAGCAGAAACAACAGATCAGTAGTTAAGTGTATGTGAGGGTAATTAGAGCATGGACTCTAAGCTTGAAAGACAGACAGACTGTTGGACTCCTGCTGAGCTGAACAATGTCTCCACCTCTCCTCCCTTCACTTCATTCATTCCAAATCAGTTAACTTTATTCACCCCCTCAGATGCCCATCAATGATTCATACATACATAAGCGCTTATGACAAGCTGTTCAGAATAGTTAGATAACGAGATGGTTGGTAAATGCTGTGGCTAGACTTGGGAACTGAATGTAGTTAAGTAAATGCTGATCAAGGAGGTGTGTGTGTGTGTGTGTGTGCACCTGTATGTTCTCAAGTTGATATTCCAGGTCTGTTCTCTCAGTCTTCAGAAGGTCAGTCTGGTCGAGTGCATCCTGCAGGCCCTGAGTCAATCTGAAAATATGCGTCTTCTGGAGGTCCATCTGCTGCTGCAGCTTCCCTTGCTGAGAAGACACAGACAGACATACACATACACACACAACACACACAGATTTGGCACTTGGTACTTCTAAATTATGGAAAAACAAAACATGAATAACAAAAGATAAAAAAAGTTTGTTCTGACAGCAATAATACTTGCGGTCCTGTTTCCTGACAAACAAAGAAATGTAATGACAAATGGCTTCCTGATTCTGTAACTAAGTGTTAATACAATTGAGAGACCCACCTCCTCCATAAGCCTCTGTTTGAGCTCTCTCTCTGTCTCTAGTTTCTGCTGGAGGGTGCGAGCATTCATATCCAGCATCGCATGCTTCTTCTCCAGGTCATTCAGCTGCAGAACAAACCAAAAAGAAGTAATTCTATATGAATATTTCAATCAAATATCTTAAAGAGACAGAACAGAGATGATTAGTATCAGAATCTGGGCCTTGCATTCAGAAAAGGCCTTGATATATGGCATGCCTGATTGCCTTTGGATAAAATATAGTGCAGAGCATTAGTGCACATGGCATGGGTATCTGAGAAGATACCATTAATGCTGAACGATATATACAGGTTTTCGATGCCATCCAGCTGATTTCTTTTTTCAGGGAAGGCCTCGCTTATTTCAGCCATACAATACCAAACCATATTCTGCACATATTACAACCAAATGGCCATAGTAGAAAAGACCAGGTGCTAAACTGGCCTGTCTGCAGTTCAGGTCTGTCACCAATTAAAGCGCCTGGCACCTCATGAAATAAAATATACGAGAAAGGAAACTCCGAACTTGTCTGAAATCCTATATCAGACAAGAACTGGACAACATTTCACTTTCAAAACTCCAGCAAGTGGTCTCCCTAGTTGCCAAACAGTTACAGAGTGTTGTTAAAAGTAAAGGTAAAGCTCAGTTGAGACATTTGATATGTTGTATGCATTTTATACTATTTTCAGTTAAATATGGGTGTACATGATTTGTAAATCATATTGTATTTTTCTTTAAACCCAACATTTTTGGAAACAAGGTTGTACCTGAATAACATAAATCAACTCGCAATGAATCAATAGTCTAAAACTAATCTGCAAGTTTGAACTGCTGGAATATAGCGTTGCTGCTACTGTATATTGTTCAGGCTTCATAAGCAACAGCTACAGGGCCACTTATAATTATGTCATTTACATAATGCTAAGTAGTCGCCACCAGCTTTTATTCATTATTAGCAACATTTGCATTTGTACTGCTGAAGAAAGATCATCTGCTGGTTTACACAAGAGACAAGAAAAGAATCTCCCGACTGCTGGCGAATGTCATTTCTTATATTAATAAAACAGTTATAAAAAAAAAAGGCAGAGAAAAGGTGAATGTGGGAATTAGAGAGGCGGAAGGGATGAGTCATAGATTCAGCAAGTGAACAAGATTTTTAAAGGGCCCATCATAAAAATCTTCCTTGTCTGTATAAACACTGTTATAGTTGGAAACACAACGTTCACTCAGAAGTCCACATAGGCCATATGAGAAAATTATTGTGCAGTTAGACTCATTAAGATATTTACACATGATCTCCCTTTTAGACACTGTGCTTACAAGTCAAAATCACATTGAGTGTTCTTACGACAGGCAGCCTGTGGCAGAGTATAAATTGGGACATTTAATAGGAGTGGCAGTGGATTATGGAAGTGAAAGTGACCATTCTGTCATTCATGAAAACACTACAGCACACATTGTGAGCAGCATGAAATTCTTCCTCTGCATTTAACCCATCCACCAAGTGAAGCAGCAGGTAGCTAGGAACATAGTGCCCGGGGAGCAGTGTGTGGGGATGGCATCTTGCTTCAGAGGTGCTTACCAGTCTTGGGAATCGAACCCAAAACGTCCTGATTGTAGGGCGAACGCCCAAACCACTAGGCCACAAACTGAATAATTTATTTGACTGAAAATTAAGCTAAAATTTGTTCAATATGTTTTAGCCTAGACTTGTGACTTGCTTTTGTCTCTTACTGTTAGAACAAAAACTTTATAATTTGGACCATTTACAGCACAAGATAAAGAAAAAAAAATGTGTGTTTGACTCACAGTGTCAGAGAGGCTCTCAGCCTTGAGCCTTTGCTCTTTAAGGGCCTGTTGCAGGGCCAGGATTTCAGCCTTGTGTTCCCGGACGGCCAACTCTACGGCCTGACGGGACTCAGTGCTGCGCTGGTCAGCACGCAGCCGATTCTGCTTCTCGTTGTCAAGGAGACGCTGCAGGTCACGGGTTCTACGCTCGGCCTGCTCTTTTTCGTCCTCCAGGGCAGCCCGCCAGCTCTCCCATTGCCGCTCCTTCTCCAGCAGTTCGTCATTCAGTGTCTCTAGTTCCACCACCTGCTCCTCCAGCATGCTGCAGGTCGTCTTTAGTGTCTCAATGTTCTGTGAGGATGTAAATGAGGGGCTTGTCAAAATGGTTGGTATGATCGTCAAGTTTATAGATGTTGAAGCATGAGTACAAGTGTATCTAAAGATTTTGTTAAACCAGTATATGCAACATTAATGCTGCTGGAACTACCTGCAAACTTTGAGTACCTGCGTCATTTTCCTATGGAACAGAACCATAATCGTTGGTCAAGTTGCAGTAGACCGTGCATATGCAATGTACCTGTTTCTGGTTGTTGAGATGCATTTCCCTGTCAGCCACCTCCCGGCGCAGGCGGTCAACATCCTGACTCAGCTGTATTCTCTCCTCGCTCTCATCTGTCACCTCATCCAGCTGCTTGGATAGGTAAAAGTTCTGTCGGTTCAGTTCGGCATTTTCTTGGGTCAGCTGCGTCAGCTGCTCCTCCAGGTCTGTGATCACCTGCAATCACAAAGCACCATTTACATCACCTTAACCATAACACCTGTCTGAATTGACCTGGCTGCTTTCCACAAATAACTTTGAAGAAATATCTTCACCATAATCGTTAAAAAGGGAATTATGCTGCATTATGACCAAACATCAATAACCACTACCATTTTTGGGCTCTCATAAAGCCATTTAGTACATTTTGATTCAATGTGTCAGGTACACAGTGCAATTTCACTACTTCACAGTGCAGTTTTAAAATGATATCTTTGGCACAATTAGGATTAGAAAATGATTTGTTAAAAATATAGTTGACAAATATGATTAGAGAAACTGTTTACATAGTAGTTAAACCCAAGTACACTGTCTTACAGTTGATATCCCGGGGT
Organism: Nannopetersius ansorgii; assembly: GCA_037974605.1. Lineage (NCBI taxonomy): Eukaryota > Metazoa > Chordata > Actinopteri > Characiformes > Alestidae > Nannopetersius > Nannopetersius ansorgii. The sequence goes on along the minus strand of JBBPDE010000083.1, from coordinate 7,763,203 downwards.
ATTGCACAATCTTGCGTAGCTGCTGTTTAAGATGATTATATTTTGAGACAAGGATGACACAAATACTGGCCACCAAAAAAATTGCAATCCACAAAGAAAAATAGATCTGATCTAGTGGAGTAAATGTTCATAAAAATAGGCACTAAATCTGTTCCTCAAGTTAAAGAATACACCATGGACTTCACAGCCAATATCTTGAGAGGAGCGTTTTTATATTTGAACATATTTAAAAGCAAGATGAGAAACATAAAAACAGTAACTAAAACTGCTTACAGCAGTCAAGTAACTTCCCTGGTAACTTTCCCTTCCTCCTTGTGTATTAATCTTTCTTCATGTGTTTTTGGCTAGATTTACCACATTCTGTCTGATGGAAGCTGGTGAGTTCTACTGCAGTTTCTGCAGGACTCCAAGGTCAAAATACTCAGGTTTAAGGAACTGGTTGGCAGTGCATCCACAGCACATACTGATTTGCTATTGGCACACCATGCAATGCTGTTCACACCTCCTTCTTTCTCAGATCTCTCCCACTCTCTTTTTATCTATGGGACACTGTCAAATTCACATGTCAAGCTGGTGAAAAACTTAATTATTTACCTAGGGCTATTCCACCTGCACAAAAAAACAAACAAAAAAAAAAACACGATACACAAAAAAGCTGGTCTACACAGACAATGGTCATGTTACTCAAGATTCTGCATAGCAAGTGTTAGCGGGAGAGTGAGAGAGTGCATGCGTGTGTATTACCTACCGAGCAGCTGTCCCTCAGGGCATCAAACTTGCGCTGAATCTCATCTCTGTGAGCCTGAGTGAGAAGGAAGACCCAATGTCAGCAAAATGAGGACTGTCTGTGTGATTGTCAAGTAAAAAACTAATCATTTTGTATAGTCAAAAGCAAAGCTTTGAATAACCCTGGTCAAATGTGATACAGATTTTCTAAGTGGAAATAAACATACTTAAAAATGGATTCAATTTAGTCCACAAATTCTGTTTTGTTTCACATGTTAGAAAAATAAAGCTTAAAATAATCTGTACCATTTGCACAGATATTTTGTGTTTTATTTTTTTTCTCAAACAGTGTAATAAACAGCTGTGCATTAGGCATGCAGAAATGTGTTGTCAGAAGAGGCTGTTGTACTTTCACTTGGTTAGACCTAAAGCAAGCATACTTGGCTTTATAATGACAAGCAGATTCCCTCTTTACTACAAACTAATCGCTTCAATAATTATCAGTTTCAGTCAATAAAATGCATTCAACAAGTAATGTATAAACTTATTCTTATATGATATTAAGCAATTTCCTCCTTCAATAATTTATTGTGTTCAACAGCTTCATGACAATTACAAATAGTATAATATTTGTCATGTATTAAACATAACATTGCAAATTTAGTTATATTACTTCAGTCTAAAGTACATACATTAAGAATATGGGAAATATTCATATAACAAATGTCTTTAAAATTATGTGCAATAGATCTGTCCTCTGCTCTGTACAGTGTGTCTTACTCTGAGAGCAGTAATCTCCTCCTCAGCCTCTGCAGTGGTCTCCTCCAGTTCAGTCTTGGCCTGCTGTAGTTGGCTCTCTAGCGCATGACGTGCGGCCTGCAGGCTGCTAATCTGAGACTCCCTCTCTTGCAGAGACAGTGTCAGCTCCGTCACCTGCCGCTTCAGCTCCAGCTTCTGCTCCTCATGTTCCAGACCCATCTACACATACACACAGATGTGCACACACACTTTCAGAGTGATTTTACCCCAGTCAGCTACAATTCCAAGGAACTCATTAGATCATTTTACTTTAAAGATCTCATTTAGAATTTACAGTACAGTAAAAACAGTACTTATATGAACTCATGAATTCACTTAGGTTAAATCAATAAAAAAAATCTATAAATAAAGTACTTGGCAGAAACACTATGACTGATTGGTCACATAAAAAGGTTTGTTTCTCACGCTCAGATGTTAGCCAGAATTTATTTTGTCAGTGAATCAAATAAGTGCAAGCACCTTAATCAAAATCTTACCAAAACTTTCTAAAGCATCTTATTCACCCATGTTTCTTTCAGAGTCCACTCTGTTATTTACATACTTCTCTTGCCAACCTTATTCTCTTTCCATACATATAGCCCATCTTTATAAGAACGCTTTATTCTCTCTTCCTAATATCTCTCATGTTACTCAGCATCATTCAACCTTTCTCTCTTCTCCAAAACCTCTGTCTCTCTCTGCTCCTTAAAGTATTATATCCACCTCTCAAATTCTGTTCTGTCTTGCTGCCTCTCCTTCTCAGTGCTTGTCTCTCACTGCTTCTCAACCCCTGTCTCTCTCTCATTTTCAGCCATCATGTTTTCTTCTCCCTCCTACATGTCCGTCTGCTTCTTTCTACGGCTCTATCCTTATAACACTCTCTCACCTCACGGAGTCTGGTCTCCAGCTCTATCAGACGGCTCTTTTTGCTCTGCTCCTGCTGACTCATCTTCTCCAGGTGTTCTTCCAGCTTGGCATTCTGAGCCTCCAGCTTTCCTGCCTGGGACTCCAGGTAGAACTTCTGCTGACGCAGCTCTGAGATCATCTCCTCCTGGGCTTTCCTGTTCAACACAAACCAAAAATTGCATAACTTTTCAGATTTGGACATTTGTTGCGCATAAGCTACATATATGCACTTATATGCACACTTATCCCAAAAGTACATAATTTCACATGCATATTAAATATTACAATGCAACATCACTGTTGGGTTAAGTTATAGTATCTCTGCTATGCTGTCATTTTGTCAGATTATATTTTTTATTGTAACATTATAAGTCAGTAGTGCTTTTCGTTCTCCTGGGAAGTTACTCTTTTTGAATAGTTTTTACTCTAAAAATCAACACAATACATAACTTGAGATGGGGAACTTTTGCATACAACTAAATATTTTCACTGGAACTACAAGAAACTTGCTGAATAAGCTTGGGCTTGCAGTTTTAATCATGCTTTTGTTTGAGTGTCCTTACATGTTTTTCTGTGTATAGATACTGCTGTTGGCGGCCAGTTTGTTGGCCTCAGAGAGTTCTGCAATACGCTGCTCCAGACTCTTCATCTTATTCTCCATGGCATTGATGGTCTACAGAGAATACAATGTGCAAACACATGCACATGTGCACATACACACACAGCATTATAAGTAAATATTACAGACAAATAGCATTATTCCATAAAGGTAATGCAATGGTACCACACTAATCGTTGTACTGCAACACCACATGGAAGCATTTAAAAAATATATTTGGAAGTCCATTGAAACAGTACCAATACACTGAAAGTCTGTAATACAATATACTGCTTCCAAGGTACTTCTATATGATACATCTTTAAATTACAACCATTACGTCTGTTTTTCTTATATGTAGAGGTGAAAAGGCCAACCATAAGATACTATAAGTCATATAACCAGCTCAAGTTCAATAGGTTAACAAGATCATCGGCTAAGATGTGAGCAATTCATTAGGATTAGCATAATGATTGAAAGCTCTTAAAGCCAAGCTCAAATCTGTTTCCCTCAGCACAAACTACACTATGTGCGCTTGAAAAACAAACAGGACTAAGCCCACCAACATGTCTGAAAATCTGTGCAGGCACAAACAAACACATACGCACAATAAGCAGATGGGAACCCAAAAAACGGGCACAGTTATTCCAACACAAAGCTTGAAGTTCTGGAAAGGGTGGAAGGGTAAATATAGAAGGAGTGGAAGACACTGGCTGCCTGTTTACAGAGTGGAGCTGGGTGGAGGAGAGGAGGTGGTGAGAGGGGATTCTTACAGCTTTCTGTTCACTGAGGAGTTTGCCTTTCTCACGCGCCTCCTCTTCCTGCTGAGCTCGCTTGGCCTCCAGAACGTCTTTATCAGCCATGTCTGCTTTCATCTGAGCCTCTAGCACCTAAACACCACACACACACAAAATCACAGATACAGCAATCGGTAAGTCACACAAAAGCAGTGTATCAGACAAATGATACACAAACAGACTGCAGCGGACTGTACGGACAGCAGAAAGGATCACCGCTGCCCCCCCTGCCCTCCATCCAGGACCTGTACCTCTCAAGAACCAGGAAAAGGGCAGAGAAAATCATCACAGACCCCTCACACCCTGGACACAGACTCTTTGACTTGCTGCCCTCTGGCAGACGATATAGAAGCCTGCAGTCCAGGACCAGCCGACACAGGAACAGTTTCTTTCCCCTCCTCATCTCCCTCCTAAATAGCTGAACTGTCACACTGCTAAACACCTGCAGCATTGCAAATGCACTTCATGTACACTCTGGTATATACTCCTGTAATATTGTATTTTCTGTATATAAGATTTACATTTTTATTATATTGTTTTGTTCATTTATACACACGTACATATGTACGTTCATACATATATTTATATTTATAAATAGTATAAACATATGCACAAAAAAACATATATACATTTGTTAACATTTATCTAATATTTATACATATAAATTAGGGCTGGGGGTAAGCGATTATTTTTTAAACGATTATTCGGGTGATTATTTTTATCGAATAGTCGACTATTCTAATGACTAATTAGATGATTTATCTAACTATTATTTTTCTGTTGCATG
>JBBPDE010000083.1:7742906-7758491 GCA_037974605.1 Nannopetersius ansorgii | reverse complement strand
AAAACGATTCAAGCAATTCAGCGACTCACTGCTCTCAATTTGTCAATAGTGACTCAAATGACTCGCAGATTCGGATCCGGTTACTGAGTGACTCAGAGGGAGCCGAATCCGAAAAAGGATCCGAGTATCCCAGCTCTATTGTTTACATGTGCGGCGTGCTGCACGTGTGAAAAAGTCGCGCGAGTAATTTAGGTCGCTGATCTGCTTTTTTGATCGGCGCTTTTGGGGTTCAATCGGATCAATCGGAGCATCACTAGTTTCTGGCTGTGTTAAAAATATTCCCACACCTTTGAGGTAGGACGGCGAGTTGTTTTCTGATGACATGTATTGCTGGGAGGTGCAGGCTGCTGAACCTGAGAAGTGGACGGAGTTTCGTTATGCATGTTGCTGTGTTTTGGTCACCCACGTGTGTCTGGTGAGTGGGCGTGATGTGTCGACTACTGGATTTGACGTCGACGTTTTTTTTAGAATCGAGTCGTCGACGTCATCGACGCGTCGCTGCAGGCCTAATATAAATCCATATTATGTATTCATATTGTAGATTGTATATTATTGTATTTTATATTCGCTCATTATATCGTTCATTGTATCTTTTAATACTGTTGTTGTTTTTTACACTGTTTTGATTGAGAGACACCATCTTCCGGAAACAAATTCCTTGCATGTGTTCACTCACATACTTGGCCAATAAACGCGATTCTGATTCTGATATGCACACTTCTAAGTTGCTATTAAGAACTGCATAACTATATTTGACTTTTTATGGAATCAGCGAACTCACAGTTCACTATGAATCATACTTCACTATCTGGCAGATACCAGAATGTTACCAGAATACATAGTGCCAACAAGTTGGAATGATCAACAAGCTCATGAAGAAATGGTCAACTGTCCACATACTATTGGTCTCATCATTTATTTAATTAAGGAACCTCAAATTTATAGCCATCGTCACAAAGTCTTCTGGAAATTATTAAACTGACTGGAAGTGCAACTAAGAGCTGGTAAGGAGAAATACAGAGCAGTAGAAAACTTTCTTGGACCTGCACTAGACTGAACCTCATATTAGTATGCACACTGTAGCCTATAAACTACTGTGGCCATTCAGAAGAATCTGTTAGATTTTGCCACTGATAACAACAAGCATGTGTGGCTACAATTATCACATGAAAGCCTCACTGAAAGCTATTTCTATTGACTTTACAGCATCTCAATGGAAAAACAATAGTTTGTTTCCTGTCAGACTGATAAAAACGGACTGATTTCATAAAGGTGTTGAAAGTATCCAATATTCAAAGTACTTCACAATTTTAAAATTCTTTAATTGCATCCATTTTACAAAACAAAATAAATCAATACATTGCCCCACACCTACCTTGATCTTGTCCTCATACAATCTTTCCTTCTGAACTAGATGGGCCTCCATTCTCTGGGCCGTGGCCTGTGTTTCCCTCAGGTTTTCTTCCAATTCCTACATACAGTCAGAAAGACATTCCCAATGAGGTACAAAAACTGTCTGCAGCGACTTCCCATTAAGAAAGACAAGAAACAAGATGAATAACTTTCAGAAAACTTAATATAAAAAAGGGAAAATAAAAACGTGCTTTAAAAAGGTGCGCATCGGTTGACAAATGATATCTGAGGCCGTTCATGCTGGAGCAAGTGTGGTCTCCGCTGAGAGGAATGTGTATGTGTGTGTATGGCAGCAGACGGGACATCCTGTTAGAGAAGGATGAGTGCCTATGAGCGGGTGTGAATGTGTGTGCTCTTTTCCAAAGTGGTAATCTGTAAAGCGAGAGGGAACACATAGGGAGTGGGGCAATAAAGAGATTAAAAGAGAAAGAGAGAGAGAAAGAAAGAGAGAGAGAGAGAGAGAGAGAGAGATTGAGATTATAGTGTGCGTGTGTGTGAGGGGGATGAAAATAAGAGGAAACCATTTAGACTTGGAAAGAGGGGCCTAAGAGGATGGAATGAAGAAAAGGAGATAAGGTGAGCGTATAAAAGTAGAAAGAGAGAAAAAGAGACAGAGAGAGAGAGACGAAGGGGAGAGAGACAGAGAGAGAGAGAGAGAGAGAGAGAGAGAGGGGAGAGACACACAGAGAGAGAGGGGAGAGACACACAGAGAGAGAGAGAGAGAGAGAGAGAGAGAGAGACAGAGGGGAGAGACAGAGAGAGAGAGAGAGAGAGAGAGAGAGGGGGAGAGACACAGAGAGAGAGAGAGACAGACAGACAGATAGAGACAGACAGACAGGCAGACAGATAGAGACAGGCAGACAGACAGACAGACAGACAGAGAGAGAGAGAGAGAGAGTGAGTGAGCAAGAGAGAGAGAAAAAAAGGGGGCTTACTAGGATTTTCTCAGCCATCTGCTGAATCTGCTGGGATTTGGTTTGTATGTCATCTTTCAGTTTATTTTCCCTGCGCTCCACCATCTCCAATCTTTTCACCTGATTCTCCAGAGTCTTTCTGCCCTCCTGCACACATACATATACACACATTTTCATTTTATATTACACATTTATACATACACATTTTATTTTATGTAACAGCACTAGGACTATCAAAGTTGATTACATTAGTTCAAACGTATAAAACATACAAAAAAGTTATGTAATAGTTGTGTCCGCTGTCAATCAATTTATCAGCGCTAAGCAGAGACTAGACCGGCACAATACTAATACCTTATTTCACTAGTCCTCGAATACATCAGTTGACAACTCAGCGCTGCCTCTTTTTTGGTGATTAGCTTCAGATCGCAGTAACGCTGTTGTCTAGATATTTCTGACCGTAAGGCTGTTCGCAACTCAGTGACAGAGGTGTGTGAAAAACCACAGCAATGCCACTGAGCTAGGTAGACTTATACCAGAAACAAACAACATAATGCCAGTACGTCACTGCTACGCCGAGAGTAGTCCAGCGCTAAAGCAATATTTTATAAATAGTCAGCAATTACGTAGATGGTAGAGAGAGATGGTAGGTAGAGAGGGCTAATAAATTGTGCAGTAACAGAGGGCTACAATCAGCAATGATAAAGTATCAGGGCACACCAAAAAAGTGGGTGCTTCTGACCCACTATATAGTTATGGTCACATAACTATAAAATGTAAGAAAGAAAATAAGAAAGTGTAATTAAAAAACGAACAACTCAGAGCACATACATACAAAAAGTGTGTAGTATTTGAACATAAACTGTTTAAATTAATGTTGTTGCTGCTGTAGGTTAATGTGAGCAATGCTGTCTTGTACCTCAGTCTCGCGCAGGCGTCTGCGTAAGGTGTCACTGGGGTCAGATTTACAACGGAGACGCTCCAGCTCACGCTCCAGCCTCTCTTTGGCCTGACGGATGTTCTGCAGCAACTCTGTGGCCTCAGTGCTGGCCTTCACTGCCTGTGGAGTTTTAATGAATGGCATGCATACCATCAGTTTAATGAAAATCACAAATAGCACAAAATCACAAAATGTCAATGACACGGCTATGTAACATAAGACACAATCCACAAATACACCCAGCAGCGCCACATTGTGGTTAAAAAAAAGAAAAAAGAATATGCTAATAATGGACAATTATAATTGTTTGATAAAACAAAAAAATGCCATAAAATTTGAATAGTGTAAACCCTAAATATGCCCCCAAATATGCTCCCAGAACACTTTAATTTCATTTTAAATTCAGTTTAATAAATGACCCTTAAAGAAAATGGTAAGATAAACCCGTACACTACTGAACAGTTTACACTGAACTCCTGCAGTGCTAGACTGTAAATACCGTTCTTACCGTTGAACAGACTGCAGTGTAATTCATACATGGGTGTTTTCTTTGGTATGCCTGTTGTTTTCGTTTGTATAAGTAGGGTAAATAGAGGAAAAATGTAATGTATTTTTCATTAATAAAAAGAGTAATCACCAATCATTTTTACAGTTTAATAATTTACTGTTCATCCGCCAGAGATACTTGAAGAATTATATATTGCCACAAAATAAAATATTACATTTACATTTACATTTATGGCATTTATCAGACGCTTTTATTCAAAGCGACTTCCATTCTCTAACTACAGGGGACAGTCTCCCTGGAGCAACTTAGGGTTAAGGGTCTTGCTCAGGGACCCAATGGTGGTGCTGAAGGTAGGATTCGAACCTGCGACCTCTTGGTCTGGAGGCAAGTATCCTACCCACTGAGCCACTTCCACATTGTATATTGTATATACAATGTGTATCTGCTGTTTCCACGAATTATTATTAGTTTGGTTCTAAAAAAGAAAAGAAAAGAAAAAAAGACTTGCATTTCATTTAAACTTTATCTTAATACATTGCCCTTAACAAAAATGTTAAAAGAGAGAGGGGGGGGGCGTTAAATATACATAAAATTATTACCTTACTTATACAAGAGGAAATGACAGGCCTACCTAAGAAAACGCCAGTGTATGAAGTACAGTAGTAACATCAGTAATAACATTCTAGCACTGCAGGAGTTCAGTGTAAACTGAACAGTAGGGATACAGGTTTATCTTTATATTTACGTCAAAGGTGATAAATAAAACTGATTTTAAAATGAAATTAAAGTGTTCTGGGACCATATTTTGGGGGCATAATTAGGTTTTACACTAAAAAAGTATAGGTTTTACACTATATAATGCATTTTATGCATTATTTCGGAGCATGCGGATTGCTGGTCTGCCCCCTCCGAACCACGGCCATCGGCCTGTAATTCTCGCCTGAGATGCTGAGCTGCATTGCCAGAAGGTGCAGGGCGTTTGGGCGGCAGGGCTTTTAGTAGAATTAAATGAAAATAGGAGGACATCAGCCAATAACTGGAAATTTAGCTGAATTTATATTTGAATTACTATTTACGTTTGTAGTAAATTATATATTTTTAATCATTTAGAACTACAAATAAATAAATAAATAAATTGGCACAAAATAAATAAATAAATAAATAAATAAACAAACAAATAAATAAATAATGTGGAGAATATTTGCAGGTTTTGTGTTGTTTTGGAGATTTCCACATAAAACAATCAGTTTCGTTCTAAAAAAAATGTGTGTGTGGCTGGAGCCGTGAGTCCTGATCCGCATAAAACTAGGGGATTACTGTACTTGTTTAGACTGATGAATACTACCTTAGACAGCTTATCCTGCAGCTCCTGGACCTTCAGCTGCTGCTCTGCATTGGTCTGAAATACATAAATACCTAAAAACATCAGTCAAGGGCATTTGTAAATCATTTCACACTCTGAAACAAACACTGTAGGGCACATGGATGTTATTTACGATTTCAGGGCGTGAGCAAATAAAAATGCTGAAGCCTGAAAACAAAAATGCTGACAAAGGGCGAAATCAGAAGACTTTCTCGGAGGAAAGGTGAGAACAGCAATCAATGGTTAAAATCTGCAGTAATTAGTAAGTATAATTTCAAAATGGCAATGCGTTTACAGTCATAAGACAAATGGCAGGAAGTTAGAATTGATACAAAATTAAAATCATGATCATTGATGAGGGGATTTTAATGAAGATGTTTAGCAAATTCTGTACAAAATGTTAATTGGTCTTCAATAGACCAATTAACATTGGTCTATTGAAGTGCAGACTTTGGAAAAAATAAGTCAAAATACCAGAAGTCCAGGCTATAAAATAATTTGCACTTGGCAAGTAGTTCTGTTAAATTACTTTACACCTGTATTTATATGCAGGACTAAATATAAACGAATATAGGAATATTAGCTATTCAATTTTAAAGTCTAAGATAAGTCTTTTGAAGGTCAGTCTGGTTAGTAAATAAAGAAAATTGTTATTAACCAATAGCCACTATAATTGGCAGTTTTAATAATTTAATAATAATTATTCAGTTACTGATGCCACAGATTATTTCAAGAAGGGATTAAAATATTAAGTCTATCTTAAAAGGTAATTATTTTCAAACAATTGAGAAATGTTAAAAAATGTGTCTCCCAGGGGACAATTATTTGGGGTGGGGGCTGGTGATGATTAGTGTTTAATCAAATTTGAGCTGAGGATTTGAGGTATAGTTCCCTTTCAAGCCAAGCAAGCTTATCTGCCTGTGTCTTAGTAGCAGAAGGGAGTTCTACTTATTGACCAAGTGTCATGTCTTCACTGCTTTGGCTCCTAATAATCTTAGGGAAAGGACCATCAGCATATTGACAGATGTACCTGCAGTTTTGTTTAAGGAATAAATGCCAGTGCTGTCACCTACATAACTTTTTATCAATGAAAAGCACTTGAGACAAAGCCCCTCCAATGTGGATTGTGTGGTAATGAACCACTATCATCACATTAGTGTAGCAGCTTCATGAAGAGTGTGGCTATTAACATGAAACGCCAATTTGAACTGAAAGTGATCTCACTGTACCAAAAAAAAAAAGCCAAGAGTGTGAGAGTAGTAAGTGATGAGTGAGCAATCTAGGGTGATTATCGCCTACACATACTCATTCTCTCTCTCACACACCTAGATTTTCTGTTTCAGCTCAAGTGAAAGTCCAAAGCATAGCTTGTTTTTATACTGTATTTGTGGTAAAGTGCCAACTCTGTCAAATAAGTCCAGAAATTTGTATTTCTGAAGAGAAGTAAAAGCATTTGAGATGTTAACTAGAATGATGTAGTTAGAATATGAGGAAACTAAGGACTCAGAAATGATCAAATACACCGGCTCAGTAAAGGGCCATTATGGTGGCAACCCACACTGGCTCTCCAGAGATGTTTGAATGTTGGAAGTGTGATTGTACTGAAACCGACAAAAACAAAATTGTGTGGAGACCGGTGGAAGCTCTTACCCTCTCCAGCTTAGTGAGCAGCTCCTCCGCCTCGGACTTGCCCTGTTCTTTTGCCTGTTCTCACACACACACACGCACACTTCAGATTAGAGAACATCACTATGCTCATACACATTTTATCTCCTTTTGTCACTTAAAGGTACCCACTTATTTGCTTACTTACTCATGCTTTCATTAGTTTACTAACATGTTTACTTGCTCATTTCCACTCATTCATGGAGTAAGTGATACAGTCAATTTCCTCACCATCATTCATTTACTCACTTAGTTCCCTCACTTTTTTGTTTATTTATTAAGTTATTAATTAAATCATTCAATAATTATTTACACACACTTTTAAATGATCCATTGCAATTAACTGATTAATTCTGTTGCTTTTTAACATTAATTAATATACACACTGGTGTCACAGAACACATTTTCAGACACATCAGTTCTCCCATTTACTTTTTCATGGAAGGACCCAGCAGTGTGCTCCCTCTTGGCTCTTTCACCTTTCCTTTTCTCTTCCTGGCTCTTTTCAGGCTGATCTTGCATAAGAAGCATTTCGCTGAGTCACCATCAGTATTCCACCTTAGTGGCTCAGCTGTAACAAACTTGCCCCATTCCCCAGCACAGCAGGATCGAGTCTCGCTTGTGGTGAAGCTTTTTCTACCTTCCGTTTGCAATTCAAACCCAATTGTGTCTCTGTATTTGGATCTGTTCCTAAAATCTTAATCAATGGGGTGCCCTCGCCCCGCTGCAGTGTTACAGTTTACTCCTATATTCACTTTCTTACTGATTTATTCATTCACTCATTTATTGGTTTACTCACACACTTATTAATTTATTTACTCATCCATTAGTTTTCCTCATTTACTCAGTCACTCATTCAATTATACCCTCACTGACCTTTTGGATTCGCTGCTGGTAGTCTATAGCTTTCCTCTTGAGTTCCTCGCTGGTCTGTCGCGATTCACGGAGCTCGGACTCATAGAGGTCACTACGACGGCGGGCAGCTGACAGGTCCTCCTCGAGCTGCCTGATGGTCACCTGCATTTCCTCCAGCTGAGCATGGTACTCCTGAGTACAACAGGGAAATCACTATTACTCAGAATGCAACATAAACCAACAGGAGCCTATCTGACACATCACAGGGAAGGCAGGGAAACGTGTTCAATTCACCTTCATGGAAAAAAAAAATCCCTTACATTTAATATAATCAATGCCTATTCAATTATGATACAAGGTTAAATTGATAATTGCCTGCTATACGAGAGATGTCCTTGCAATAAGATATGTAAGACACGGAAGCCTCAGTGTAATCACAAAAGCCTCTTAATATTAACTGATTTCTCAATACGCTTCTTTTTGGGAATGCTTCTTCATTAAGAGACATCCGGAGAAAGGGAGTCATCAAAGGAGAGGTTATGATGAGCTTCAGGAGGTCAAAATTAATCGTTCCACTCCTTAAGCAATAATGGGAGTGCATCTGATGATGTGAAATTGCCTGCTGATAGGGACCAGGCGGGTTAATGAGAGTAAGAGTGAGTCAGGTGCACTGCAGTGTGCAACCAAAAGTGACTAATCGAATATTTTTGAGATGTGTAGATTATGAAGCCTTCTCGATGGATTTAAGTAAAGCTTGAAGATGGATTTAAGTAAATGGATCACTGGAACAAAACGCCATGTAGTGTATTTTGTTACAATGTATGACATTTAATGTTTTTAAGCAATACTTTGGTCATTACTTATCCAGGAGCCTTGATTTAATAATGGATTTTGAGTAACAAGTTGTTCTTTAGAATTAGAAAGCACACCAAAGCCAAAACATTAGATTAGATGAATTGTATACGATTGATTTGTGTTCATGTTTGGGATATATGGAGTCATTTCTGGTAGTGCTATATGCATGAGAAATGGGCACACACACAACCCTGGGCAACATGAACCAAATCATTATGGCCAGATGTCAGAGCATCCCAGAAGGGGTATGGACTTGTGGGATGCTCTGGACAGAGCAATGCTGAGCACCAACACTGGTCTAAGAAGGGACACACAACAAACTAGCAAAAGGGCCCAGTAGACAGGATAAGACACCCAGCAAGTTGTTCCAGGTTGTTGAACATGACAAAGAGTAGCACTAGCCTCCAAATTCCTCAAATCTTAATCTAATTGAGTGTTTTTGAGATGTGCTGGAACAATACATCCAATCAATGTCACATTTCTGTTCATTTCTGCTGGATGTTATACAGTATCAGAAACCACAAACAAGTACAATTTAGTTAACTCACACAGTTATTCAGTTTGCGCCATCACTTGCTAGCCACATTAGTTTTGGAGCTCCGGCAAAGCATATTACTGCTGCATACACTGATAATACATGCAAGATCACAGGTTATGCTAATTTAGTCTTAAAAGAACATTTACAGTGAATAAGCTTTAAAGAGAGCCAGTAGAGGTCACAATTTGAAAATGCAGACAGATGTACACACTGCACACAGCAGCAAGTCAACTTAGCTGATTTCAAACTCCTGCAGGGCCATTCATCTCCATCTATTCAGTCAGATCATTCTCACCGCCCATCATTCATCATTACCAACTCGATTAAAATTTTAATTACTAATGTGGTTCCGTGTTCCTGCAAACATGATGCCTAGAAGGTCTCAAACTGAGAAGAGAGAAGAGCAGAAATACAAAGAGGAAGAAAGAGAGAGAGACAAGTGAGGGACTGAGAGACAGAGAAGTGAGGGACTGAGTGAGAGAGAGAGAGAGAGAGAGAGAGAGAGAGAGAGAGAGAGAGAGAGAGAGAGAGAGAGAGAGAGAGAGAGAGAAAGTGAGGGACAGAGAGAGACAATGATACAGACTTCAGGGAGTGCAAGAAGTAATGGCACAATGTTTTCTTCATGGCTGCTGCTGTCAAAACGCTCTTTTTATTAAAGTTGAGCTCTTCTGAGTCAACAGTCAGCATAAACACGCGGGGATTAAAATGTCAGGATTGATCTGGGAGGTGGCAGGGAAACATTTCCACACATTCTGGTGTCAGAAAAGTGTGTGAATTTGTAGATCCTGGTCCTACCTGTAAATGTCACCTTGATTAAGGCTTCATATGGACCTTTAAATGAACTCCTAAGGGTTTGGAGTCAATTGTCATAATTATTGTTCTTTTATGATAAACAATTTACTTTGAAAAATTATTAGCAGATATAACTAATGTTTATGACTAATGTTTGGAAACAAAATAAATGAAATATTATTTGATTAACCTAGTGTAAACTACACTGTCCACATAATTTAATGTACTGTAAACTTAGGCATTACAACTTAAAAAATTAAGCTTTACAACTTTAATAAACAATACCAAATTTTTAGGTGGCAGAAATATAGGAGATATAATGAGACATGAGAAAAAAGAGCAAGTGCAAAATACAAGGGGAGAAAAAAAGAGACAGGGAGAGAGAGATAGAGAGATAAAGGCAGGATTCATGATGGATGGCATGATGATAAGCGAGGGGCGATGGAGAGCAGGAACTGGAGAAGTGAATAAGAAAAGGCTGCCGGGTTCAATATTAGGAGTTAGAGCTGAGAATGAGTGCAGTAACCAGCAGCTATTCGACATGGGACGGAGTAAAATGTCGCCGCAAAACACAACAATGCAGTAACCCTCAGTAACTCACTGCAAGCACACAGCCGCCAATGTCCCAGTCCAGCAGCGCTATTGTTCCCCCAGGCTTACCTCTGGCATTTTACCTTCTAAATCAAAGCTCCCCGCAACCTTATCGCTCTTAGGACTGCCTGAAAATCCCCTTCCAGCCTGACAGCCCAGCAAGCAGCCTAGCGACAGATTCGTACACTACTAACATCACTCTGCTTTTAATTAAAGAAGCACAAGACATTCTGGGATCGTGGGCGCTATTACTGCTAGTGAAGGATGTAAAAATGCATCGATCTGAGGGGATGATACAATTACATTGACTGTGGAATGTCAGAGTACATTATAATTGATAATAATAACATTCAAGTATTGCTATTAGAACAGCACTTCATTAAGTTAAATCCCTGGTGATGCAATAAAAAAGCAAAGAAATAAAAATGGACTCAAAACACAATTCTGGCTATTAGTAAACAAAAAAAAATTATTGGTCTCTCCATGTTATGCTGCTGTGTTACCAGCTCATCCAGTCTCAGGCTTATATTTTTACACTAACAGAGATTAATTCAGCAATGTACTGGATAGTTTCCTAAAGAACTGCAACGGTATTGAATCATTGTGATTCATTGTGACACCTGATACTGCAATGACCACAACACAAAAATTTGAAAGGACCAAAGGGATTGTGTGTGTATGTGTATATATGGACATAGCCTTCTATGAAAGATGACCAAGTACCAGCTCATAATTGCAAAGATTTGTAATTTAGGCTGTAAGTTGATAGTACTGGTATTCGGCAGTTTGGGACATGTTCACTAATTATCTATTAATGGGCAATGACTGGCAGGGCTAACTAAAGAAAAGTCCAAACAGCTGGCAAGGTTGTGTTCTGTATCAGCGTTGATGGGCAGTCTTGCTGTGTGGCGCAGGTGATATTTTTTTTACCCATGATTATCAAAGTGGTAATTTACTTCTGAAAAAGATTTGAATCCTGTCTAGAGAAATGTGATTGGTGGGTTTAAATAAAGAATTCAAAATGTGTGTGTGTGTGTGTGTGTGTGTGTGTGTGTGTGTTTGTATCTGGTCCGTCTGCCAACCAAAGGCCGCAATGGTGCCATTAAAAATGCATTACATTTAAAAAGGCTCGAGGGCTGATAAACAGAGGGCTGTAAAACGATGACTGCAGCATTAAGGAGAGCATGAAAAATAAGGTTCTTTTTAAAGATATCCTTCATTTCAGAGCAATCATATAAGAGCATAGTTCATGCTCATACATCCCAGCACGTTCCCCGAACCTTGCTCAATTAAATGTGCACCAGCTTAAAGCGACAGTTTGTGAGGAAGCACATTTAAACGTATACATTTACACATTTTGCCCTACAGCTATGAGACCAAAGTAGTAAAATTTACATTTCATGAATTAGCACCATGCAAATAGTATGACTAAATCATTTCCAATGTTATTATTTGTTATTTTGTTGTAAACAGGACTTACCACTTTGTTGAATGATCTGCATTATATATTGCTACAATAGAGAAATAGTCTAGAGAAATACTTTTTTCCATTCTGAAAGTATTACCTGATCTTTATCTGCTGATGATGCTCATGTAAATAATTGTATTGTTCTTATTACTACTTGATGAGTGCAGAAAAATCAGCCTGATAAAATCCTTTTTGATGCTTTAAAAACAGGTTAAAGAAAACCTGTTAACTGTTAAACTTTTACTTTGGAACAGTCATTCACAGAAACATATTTAACAAGAGAAGAAATATTCAGCAAAACAGTAAAAACACAATAGACAACCTGCAGAGATACCTGTAAGCCCACAGTCACCTCTTTGTGCTATGCCATAAAAAGCCTAAATATGGTTTTGTGTCTAAATTTCTTAGTTATTTCACTTCTACACCCCAAACACAAAATGTTTTCATCTTCAACGGCCAGAAACTGCTTGAATTCAAACACCAAATGTGTCTTGGCTGATTCATTGCATTTGGGTGGAGGGGAAAATTGTATTTGTTTGATTTTTTTTTTTTCAGAACTGTAACTAAGGCCACATTTAGACACAGAAGGGCTCAGATCAATATGTATGGGAGACCTAATGACTGTCTGAGAGGGAGTGCTACAGACTGAAGCAGACTCCTATTGATTGCGGTAGCAGTTTGGACTGACCGATCTGAGGTAGAACGGAAACGACCAACCTCCCAAAAGGCCTCAGCCTGCAAGATGGAGCATATTTGTGGCATATTTAGGATTTACACTATAAAAATAGGCATTTTCAGGCTTTTTTTTTTTTAAACCAAAACACAACAACTATAGTTATTCACTATACACAGGTGCTCTTGTATAACTAAAACAATTACTATTACATGACCATGACAAGTTTTCACAACTGAACCAGAAAGGGTCAAGAGACTATTTATGCAATAAGGGTAAGGGTACATGTATTCGTATCGAACCATCACGGTACATGGGTTACGGTCTTTCATGATGTCTTTCGGAGAATACACGGTACGACGGAGAAGATGTGATTGAAGTAATACGGAGACACAGAGGGACCAAAAAGCGCAAGTAACTCATAAACCTGGCGTGACACTTCTGCTGCCTTACAAATACATAAAAATATAAGCAAGTGTGTGTTTACTGGTTAATACACTGCTGTTTATTTAAAATAAATGAAAACAAACCAAGCCTCATTCTTTAGAACTTTTGGTTGCTTAACTTTGCTGTGTCATGAACCGTACCGAACCGTGACCCCAGAACCGAGGTATGTACCGAACCGTGACATCTGTGTACCGTTACACCCCTATTATGCAAGTATTTAGTCTCCAGGGTGCTCAGTCAAGTCTTGACCCTCTGGGGTCCAAGTCTAAGTCAAGTGTGCAAGCCAGGAGTGTACGGTGTCACAGTGAAGCACATGTAGTAAAACTGATGTGGAATGTCACATATACAGAATAGGAAACTAAAAGTTTCATTCCTTTTTGTTTTTTATTTCGATTTTTCTCCCCAATATAGTCATATCAAGTTCCATTTACTAATTAGGACTCACCAGTCACATAATGCCACCAACACTACAAGAGTGAAGTGCCACTACAACTTTTTGTACTGTCACTAACACAACATAATTTGACAGCAAAATACTTGGAGAACGCTAACCACCAATTCTATTATGTCAGATAACTGGTTAAGCGACATACTGAGAGATGAGAGGAAAGAGAAGGCCATTCTGCACGAGAAAGAGACAGAATACAGTCTAATTATTGACTACAAAAGTTGTAGAGTGTTCAGACATATTAAGTGTACTTGATGAAGCAGTTCATCAGTTAACATTAGGTTTGGATACATTCCACAGAGTCTTAGCTCTGTGGTGTTAGAAAGTGGGGTGATATTGCTGAGCAGGGTATTAGTATAATGTGTGGTGGTTAAAATGCGTGCGCGTGTGTGTCTTTGTATAAAGCGTGTATTTCTGTGCAGATTAAAAAACCTGCATTAAGATGCTGAACAGAATTTTGTCACTAACCCTAGAGCTTCCTAATCACTTATAGCTGCTGTTTCCGTGGAGATGAGGCACATCTCTGTGCGCAAGCACTCACAAACACATACACACACTGAAATGAGTCATTCATTTCCTCTTCTCCTAAACCTCTTTCCCTCATGTTTTTTCTCCCTCTGAGTTCATGCTAAATCACTCTTCCACTTCTCCTCATTCTCTTTCTCCATTATAGACAGTGCAGCTTAGAAAAAGAGACTCTATTCACCTTCATTAAAGCAAAATCAAGGCACGTCTTTGTGACTCTTGAGCTCACAACAATAAAGTGACAGGACAAAAGTAGCTTACATTTTTTTCAGAAGTCACATGGGATGATAACCTGAGCAAATTCTATGAAGAAACACATTCTACGAAGAAACACATGTCTGTGCGTGTGATGTATGTCAACAAGAAGTCCCAGGCCTTGTTGCACTTGTTGCACAAACACCTCTGGCACATTAATCATATAAGGCAAAACAGAATATCAGGACAGAATAAAGGTTCATTGTCCTTCAAATGGTCTCAGCGATACAAAACATGCAAAGAAAAAAATGTGTGGAAGCTGATCTGTAACTGAAAGGAAATAACATTACTATATCAATTACAGTAGTATCAGTGATGGAAACGAAAACTTTTGTAAAACAAGTGAGGTATCTGTTATTTGGTGTAATGAGGTTGTGTGAGGTTATGATGTGTGATGGAGTTTGTGTGATGACGTGCAATTAAGCTGTGATCAGTTGTGTGTAATGAGGTTGAGTAATGCTGTTGTGAGTGTTAAGAGTGAAGTGTGAGACTGTTATGATGGGTAATGGTGTTAAATTAGGCTGTTATGTGGAATGAGGCTGTGTGAAATTGGTATGAAGGAGGTGTGATCCTGTTATGTATAATGTGATTAGGCTGTTACATGTAATGAGGTTGTGTCGGGATATGAAGCATAATGAGGTTTGTGTGATGCTGAGATGAAATATAATGACGTCAAGTTAGACCGTCATGTGTAATGAGGTTATGTGAGACTGTGTTATGATGTGTAATGACGTTATATTAGACTGTTACATGGAATGAAGCTGTGTGAGGCTGTTATTCTAATCAAACATGACATGTTTGATTAGAGTGCCTTTAATGATTTCACTTTTGTCAGATTACATGAACACCTCAATTTAACAGAACACTCAGTAACGTTCACCCAAAACTATGATTGTTCTCCTTGTCGCCTTGTATATTACAGCCTTCTGCAATATCAGTATCGTAGATACATATCGCGATAACAATTACAGCCAATATATTGTGCAGCCCTAATCCCAGGTCTACAAATACGATCACACCCTGTATATAATGAATTTTTAAATGTAGACTGAGACTGTGATATATTGTTGTGATACAATATTGTGTAAGAACACTCCACCTGCTCTTTAATCTCCTGTAGCTTGTTGCTCTGCTCGCGGATGTCATGGAGCAGCTGCAGAGCCTTGTCATCCTCCTGAGACACTTCCACGCGAGCCTGCTCCAAGCTGCGTTTCAAGCTCTAAACATGCACACATGTAATACAAGGTCATAAAAGCACGTGTACACACACACACACACACACACACACACACACACACACACACACACACACACACACACACACACACACACACA
>JBBPDE010000083.1:7695585-7706313 GCA_037974605.1 Nannopetersius ansorgii | reverse complement strand
GTATGTATATATGTATATATATATATAAGACTATAAGACACCTGACTGTGACACAAAATGTGACTTCAATAATTCAGTGCATTCAGATACATTCGTCCAACTTTGCGGCTGCTATAATGGTTCCGCCCCTATGCTCTGGACTCTGAGGGTAACTTGTTTTTTAATAACAGGCCAGATAAAACGTGAATGCCCTTCAGTGGCAAATAACATTGGTTAGATTACATTAATGTTTAAGTTGAGGTTTACAGAAAAAATTTAACTGCAGCTGTGTGACTATGTTAAAGGGAACACTGCCCCTTATTTGTTTTAAGTGTTTGCAAACCAAATGTTACACCACATTTGTTCATGGAGCAGTACTTTGAAAAGAAAGGTGCACAATACACTAGTTTGGAATTAATAATTTAATTTAGCATATAAACATGTGATTAATCGTGAGCTTGGCTGCATACTTTCTATGTAAAGGTGTATAAATGAAAAACTATAATGTGCAAACTTTATCTCCTATAAATACGTCATGACGGCATGGCATTGCAACCATAAAATCTGTTCAAAGATGTATCTTTGGGTTATAGCTGAGAATTTCAACAGACTCATGAACATTTTCAGCATGGGGGAAATGGTCCCACATGGAATCCCATTGAGGATTTTTTGATACAATTTATAAGAATTTTTCCTATTCTCATTTTTAAAAGCATCACTATTTGTCATGATGAAGTAGTATTCCGCTCCTTAAGTGTGACAATCCAACATACACTATATGACCATAAGTATTGGGACACCTGACCATCCACAAAGTTGGAAGCATGGCACTGTCCAAAATGACTTGGTGTGCTGAAGATTGCCCTTCACTGGAAGTAAGGGGCCTAGCCCAAACCCAGAAAAACAGGTGTCCCAATATAATGGGTCTATATTGTATATCTACTTATCAAAGCTTTGTACTTGATCAGTTCATACCAAGATGTAGAAGCATCAGGGTCCTGTCTGTGGCTTATAAAGATAAAGATCCAGCATCACAGCCACTGCATAGTCTTTTGCTGTATGACAGTGGCCTGCAGATATCTGGTTTCCCTGGTGATGATGTGAACACCATGGCAACAGCACTGCCAAGTTATCTCAGAAACAGGGATACTTGTTTAAGCTATGAGATTGGAACTGTGACAAAAATATCTGAACAGTCTGTCCATATTATAAGTGTGTTTTGACTGTGTTTGACCACTGAGGTGGGCTGGGTGAGTCCCTGCCTTGAGCCCGTTGGCCCCGGTATGTGCTCTGGGTACCCACGGCCATAGCAAGGATCAAGAAAATAAATGAATGAATAGTAATCAGCTGTATATTAAGATGTGGCCAAGTGATGCACTTGGGCCACAGGGCCAAAAGCATTTAGGCATACCTTCTAATTAGTGGAATTAGGCCATTCTTATTGCTACATGAATCTACAAGCCTAAGATCACCATCTGTAATACTACGTGTCGACTGGAGTAGTGTAAAACAGCTGGGAATGTATTATCTCAAATGATCAACCATTCTTCACTATCTGGCAACCTGATAGACGGATCTGGGTTCGGCGAATTCTAGCAGAAGTTTGTGTGCTCTAATACACAGTGTCAACTTTAAAGTTTAGTTTGGCCTGGGCCCATAGTTCCACTGAAGGGAAATCTTGATGTTACAGCAAACAATAAAATTCTACAGAGTTGTGTGCTTTTAGCTTTGTGACAATAGTTTAGGAAAGGCCCTTTCCTGTTCCAGGAAAATACCTTGTGCACAAAACACATACAGTTTGCAGAGTTTGGTGTGACTATCCTGCACTGAGCCCTAATCTCCACTGAAAACTGGCATGCAGACTAAATTGGCACGCAGACTGCGAATCTGGCCTTATGTGGTTGAATGGAAGTGAATCCTTGTTCATATGTCCAGCGATAAACCTCTTCTAACAGCAGCCTCATCTGACAAATTCCCTATTATTACCCATGCTGTGCAAATGGTCTACAAACACATATGGACTGTACAGCTCTGAAAAAAATAAGACCACTGCAAAGTTTCTTAAGCTTTATCTTTTACAGGTGTAAATATTGAACTGAACAGATTTGCTTTACTTTTTAAGAACTGCTGATAATATTTCTCCACATTTCCAAATACAAAATATTTTTCTTTAAAGCATATTGTAAATGAAATGACAAAACAACAAAATAAGAGAAATGATGCAGCGTTTACAGAACTTGAAGCATTCAAAGAAAAAAAATCTTTTGTTAACTCTTAAACAAAATGATGAGTTACCTTTGACAAACTTCTAGTAGTGTTTCACCATCCAGATGGTCTCACTGTGAGAGGAGAGAGTTGATTACAGCAGTGTTTTATACTTTTTCTCATTAAATATGATTTGATTCGGGTGATCACTAATCAGTCCCTCATAAAGCAGAATGAGATGTTTGTGTAGGAATTTAACAGACACTGGAATGGAATAGTTGTCATACACATAGAGATGCAGATTCCAAAATAATAATTTTTTTTCCCCAGTGCTGTATGCTCAGATACATTTGGTGACTTGATCCAATTCAGATTTTAAGACCATCACTTTCAAAATGTGGAAATGTATTTTTATTGTATAAATAAGAACCTAATGAGTGCCTCGGATGAAACCACAACTATGTTTTAAACTTTGTCTAAAGATTGTTGTCCCTTGTACACCTGCAGAAAATGTCTACATTTACTTCTACATTTAAAGCAGAGAAAATCAGATCACATGGGTCACTTCTTAATCCTAAAACTTTATATGCAACATCACTCTTGCAATTTACACTACTAAAAAAGATATCTTAGCAAGTAAAATCTAATCTAATCTAAATCTAATCTATCCAACACAGCTACTACTTATCATTTTTAAATATATTCTTTGAGTGTTCTTTCTTCCCAGAAGCTCCATCGCTACCATGGAATTTCCTTTAGCAAATTTAACCACTTGTGGGACTAATAAAGGCAAATATGATCATGCTAAATATTAAACATACTGACTGCATATATTGCATATATAAGAACACATCCTCTTCAGAGGACTATGCAGTTTAATGCACAGTGCCTTTATTTTCTAAGTAAAGAAAGAGAAAATAAAAAAAAAACAATAAATATTTTTAAAATTCCCTGCAAACGGTGTGTTAAATAATTGTCTTTTTTTACACTTACGACATTTATCTGACGCTCTTGTCCAGAGCAAAGTACATCAGTGCTTAAGTTGTCCACATCTGTTTCTTACATCTCTAAAAGCTATACTTCAAATTTTTACATCATAAAATCTTGTGGAATATCTTCAAAGAAGAGTGGAAGCTGCAAAGGGGGAACCACCTCCATATTAAAGTGAATGCAATGTCAGTCCCTGTTGATGTAATGGTCAGGAGGCCCAATATTTATGTCCATGTAGTGTGTATATTATACATATGGCTGAATCACTAGAGTAATGTGATGTGTCGTTGTGAAGCCTGGGTACACAATGATTCTTAGCAATTATAATGTAAAAGCCAAAGGCCAAATCGAGACACTAACAGCCACACTGTTGCAGCAGATGGAGCTGTCATGCTAACAGGAGTCCCTGTCCAAGCGCCAGCACAAGGGACAAATTAGGACAGCTGGAACAAAGTGGTCTGATGAATAAATTAGTAAAAGAAATCAAGGGGAAATGATGATGTCTGTGGTAACAGACTAAAAGTAAACTGTATTTGTGATACCTAAGCTCACCTGCTGTCTCTTGTAGCACTTATTCTAGAAACCAGTGGGTCGGTACTCCAGGACCAGCCAACTGGCTTCTGTTATGAGAATTTCAAATACAGCAGCAATAGCGTATTCTGAGCCATAAATAAAAAACATGAAAAACTTAAAAAGATCACGAAACCTAATAATGACCCACTCTGTGCCAACTAATAATTTTAAACTTGTAGGTGTGATACAAAATTAACAATCTGAATGGCAAGTGCTCAGCTCATTTGCATGAAGTTCTTCCAGAACAAGAAACTAAAGAGCAAGATGTACATGAGAGGTTCTATACATCAATTGCATGTGTATATTGTTCTAACACCACAGCATTACCTAAAATAAATTTAAAAAGCAAATGATGTCTTCATGTCTGTTGTGAATATTCCAGATACACCAGCTAGAGAGGGTCATTTTCATTCAACTCTTCACATAAATGCTTATCAATATTGGACAGTAGCACCTCCCTGTGTTTACTTTAAGGAGCACAGTGTAGGAACCTCAGGGGTTTTTGAAAAACCAAATACAATTCATTACCTTAAAATGTTTTATTATCATCAGTTAAATTTATAATGAGGCAAACAATGAGTGGCAATTTTTCAGCTTGATTTTTCTCCAGTGTACACCAGATCAACACATATATAAACACACAAACACATACCGGTGTCTACATATAGACATGCGTGTTTGTATATGTGTCATGTATGTGCATTACATAAACTGTAATACTGATATGCACACACAAATTAGGGCTCCATTTCTGTTGGTTAATGTCAGGCTCATTTCCTTTGTGGTAGTGGGAGTCTCAATTTTTTTTTTAATTTAACTTCTAATGGCTAGGCTTTACAGATGTAAAATGCACATGCGCAGCTGCCAACTGGACTTAACCCACGCATGTAGGGCACATATCCTATTCTTCCACCCCTCCCCCTTCTTCCATGCCAGTTTCATTTGACATGTGTTGATATATGCACCTAGAAGTCCATTTTCCAAACTCTCTCTACATACTTATTTGTAAATTAGAAGTCTGGGCTGACCACTTAATTCAATGTGAAAGGGAGGGGCTTAACTGTTGTATGTAAAAAAAATAAAATAAAAAAAAGACCTCACAAAATCAACAAATTTAAAAAGGGCTGTGTCTGTACATGGATTGAGGAGGTCTTAATGTTTGCATACATGATGAAACTCTTTTTCCATGACACGGGCCCAGTAACGTGCATTTGGGTCATGCATGTGCTCTGGCTGCATGTGGCTATTACATCTGTGTGTGCAATCTTGAGATGATTGTGTGAGACAAGCAGGTCGCAAATGGTCACACTCTTGAATGTCTGGCGCTTTTTCCTTCAACCACGAAACAGTAAAATTCAATACTGTTTTCTATTACCACAGAAACAAAGCGATATCAACACCGAGATGATCTGCTTCCATCTGAGCCACACACAAGTTCAGTCATTTCAGTGCACTGAGGTCCGGTAAATTCATTCGGCACAACGAGAGCAGAAACGTCTAATCAGTGGCACCAAATTTCATAAATCCTACCCATGTGTTTGTTTACAGTGGTATAGTTTTGTTAGTAAAAAATACAAATTTACAAAAAGAAACAAGAACAAAGAAAAAATTCACATGAGCAAAGGCAAAACACTCGTCTCAGCAGAGCAAGCATTTGGTCCATTGGTGGCCAGGCATTCCATCTATGACTTTATTTAACCGTCAGTCAGAAGAGCCTGAGGATATGACTAGGTGCTCAACAGATAGGGGGTTAGTTTCCAATAGAAATTCCTGATGTCGTTTCTCTAATCGGGTTCAGTGATATCACGATTAGGCGTTTTTTTTTTACCCAACACATGATTCCTCTTCATTGCCCTTCCTCATTTCCGTTGGCTGGCACCATGGCATGATGTCACAGAATGCTCAAGCTCAGTCTTCTGACAGAAAACTACATGAAGCCGATAGAGTTTTGGCCTTACTTGTCAGCTCCCAATATTTCAATGCATTTCAAAAATAGGCGTGTGTGTGGGAGAGTAAGTGTGGCAAAATACAAAGGAAAGTAACTCAGTCTTCTTTACGGCAGTGGTCATCCATGACCCTTGCAGAAGGGATGTGGGCGCCACTTGAGCCAATTGCTGCTAAAAACCTGTACAAGTCTTAAGAGTTCCCAAGTCCAAAAGGGCTCGTCGAGAATTTCATTTGTAAATCTATATGTAGATACATTTCTTAAATTTTATTTGGCTTGTCTCTCTTGGGCTGCTGCACTTTGTGTTTTCTGGCCCTTGTCAGTTCAGCAGCATGTTCAGCTCAGCTCTTCTTGAATTTAAATTTGTCTGTATGTACGTGTGCGAGTGTGAGACAGAGAGCAAGCAAGTTCAGTCTGTTAGCAGCATTTCTTCTTGCGTTTGCTGTTCTTGTTGAGTTTCACCACTTCGCTCTGCTGTTGCTGCTGTTGCTTGGCCACAGACTCTTTCCTTGCCTTCAGAACAAGCTCTGTAATACAGTTGAACATCTGAGGTGGAAGAAACAGATACACATACAGAATACAAGATCAGAAACACAGCTCAAAGAGAAATGGAAGAGACTACTGACATTCACTAAAAATACATCAAAAACCTCTCAGACTTAAAGGATCATGTGAGGATTAAAATCTTTGTAAAGAAATGCACAAAACTTTGTTTTCCGCTTGATTAACAAAAGCAAAAATATATTACAAAACTAATCTCCATTAATCGCTGCAGGAACTCGCTTCTATAATTTCAACTCGCAGCTCAATACCTTCTAGGCTATGACCATTCTCAATGCAGAGAAATACAATCTCTCTCATGCGCTGAAAGTGAAAGTTTTCAGTCACATGTGAACACAGCATAGCACAGCAGGAACAATGCAAAATTTGACCACTGCATTTAACCCCATTCAGTGGTCAGCAGAGTGACAGAACCTTTCTCAGGGGTACCTCAAGTGATGCCAGAGAGGATTTAAAACTAACTATGAGCTTCTAAATGCAAGGGCAACTCCCTAACCACCAGCTGCCCCAAACAAACATTGTGCGAATGACTTAATGAATAAAAACCATTCAAACACAGTCATCCACTGTTTGAAGCAGTTTCCAACCTGACTGTGATGACATACATCTTAACTTCACCTCACTCAATCTATGGACATGGTCTGATTGTACACCCTCTGCCAAAGCTTTTGCTAAAGTTCAAGCAGTGCAGTTTCACTGCTTACTTACATCCTCCACATTGACGTTTTCCTTGGCACTAGTTTCAAACAGCCTGATGTCCATCTGCTCAGCAAACTTCTGAGCATCGTTGGTCTCCACCACCTTTGAGCTGGGGTCGTCGTTCTTATTGCCCACTGCACCAAGATGAGCAGAAAAGCATTGAAACAACCAACAAGAACAAGCATCAAAACAAAAGTTTTATCACAAGGTAATGTGATTATATTAAGTGACATTCTACTTAGATAAAATGTTAAATTTGTGCAGTCTTTATATATTCTCCCACACCAAAACACTGCAATCTGCAGTCCTTAAAGTTTTGCTATCTTCCAAATTCACCTTATATTCTCTTACACTCATGAAGTATAATGGATTAAATGTAGAAGTACAAAAATATCAACCATTTTCTCCATGCACGGCAAGCCGGAAAAGTAAGAACAGAAACGCTTACCTAATATTCGACAAACATCATCACAGTTCTGGTTGATTTCATGAAGCCATCGTTTGACGTTCACAAATGATTCTGCACTCGTGACGTCATACACCACGATCACACCATGAGTGCCTCTATAATACCTGGAGAGAAACCATTTAGCATTTCAGTTGTTTTCCTCTTAAATGCATAAATCACAAATCACTTACTTTAACATGAAATCTTGTTCACCCTCAGCTAAACAGAGCTCTAAGCGCATTCCAGTTCAGAATGCTTGTCTCCAAAGCAAACCTAAGCCATGATCATAAACCATTTTTCATTCATGCTGTGACACATTCCCAGGTAAAACATGGTATCAGGGATGTTATCAAAATTAGCTGAGCGTATTTGCATGACAACATGTGAGGCAATGGGCGCTGGCACATGGTAAAGTTATCCAAACCTTGAAAAACACAGTCTTTTCATTGTAATGGAAGACTACATTACAAGATTACACAAACATTATACATTTTGTGAACATTACACAAAAAAATGTCACATATGATGCTTAATGACACAGTAATTATTATTTATTTTAATAGAAATTTGAAATAGCAGGAGTCTACAAACTTCTGGACATATACAAGGGGTCCTCACGTTACGACACAGATCCATTCCTTCGACAGTGATGTAACCTGAATTTTGGTGTTATCTGAAACACAGTCTGTAGACTCCTAGTCTAAGTTACTTACCGATCCTAAATTAAAAACTAAGCCACAGAAAAAGGAAAGGGAAAAAATCCCTCACTCATACGGCGCTTTACCGTGTATTCTGGTTTGTCCGTGTAGTACATAAGTACGAGAGTAAGCATGCAAGCAGAGTGAGAGTGGGCGTCATAAACTCAAAACCACATATGTCAAAACTGTTGTAACTCGAGGAGCCACTGTATGTAGTTTGATCATTTTATCAAAATGTTTAAAATCTGACATTTGAATCAGTTAAGTTCTATAAGCAAGGGTGGGAGGGGTCAGATAGTGGAAAGGATTGTGGAAAAAGACCACTTTGCTCAGATGTGATTGTGTTTGTCTCAAGTGATGGAGAGAAAGGGGTAGCGTGGAAGGATAAGTGTGGTGACCTATGGCTGCATCATTTCCTGCAACCGTTTCTGTAATACACAGGAAGTGGTCACCTGAAATAAGGGGGAAAAAAAAGTATTTTATCGCTAACTTTGCGAACACTGAGAGAGCAAATTTGAAACTATGTTTGCACGAATAGTCAGTTAAAGAGGGATGAGAGGAATCTGACACGGAACAGAACGCATGTTTAGTACACACACAAACTCCATTATTTTTCGTCCATGACAGCAGCCCTGCCGGAGGGTGGCATTTCTTTGCCATTGCTGTTGAGACAGACGGCCGTAGAAGTGTACTGGACGGCTGAAATCTACTTACTCTAATGAGAGACCACACCACTGCACACCAGCATACCAGCAAACTTCATCAACAACAACAACTGGCTTCTGTTCACCTCATCGGGTCACTGCATGCAACTCAGCAAGTTTGTGTGTGTAGGTTCATGTGCATGCATTTTTGTTAAACAGCACCATTTAGAAAACAAGAAAAGGTTTACAGTGAAAATGTAAATTATGCTAACTGTCCCTCAAGGCCATTTTCATTCCTCATGAATACTATTTACTTTATTCTAGCTATCTTCCATACACTTACTTGTACTGTATACACTAAAGCAATCAGTGTGTTCTTGCAATGAAGGTATTTAGCCTTTCTTTGATTCTGCACCATGTCTAGACAATTTCCTTGACTCTGGTGTCAATTTTGGGCACAATTTTGGGTCTTAATCTATAGTTGTTAGAAAATCACATCCATTCAAGAGCTAGCACAGCCTGCATCAAACTACACAACCACAAAAAAAAGACAAACACTAAACATAGAATAGTTTGCTCTTTATACATAACCTTAGTGTTTTGAAACTGAATTTACAAAGTAGGTGAAAAGGAAGGTAGCTCAGACTTGTGGTTTTATGTTGTCTGAAAAAGGAAGTGAGGCTGCTTTGAACTGCAGTTCCCTCCATTTTCTTGATGAGATGGTTCATATAAGATAATAGTAACTGACTTTCAAAGAGTGTAAAAATAGGTGGAATTTGCATAAAATATTATGAATTAGCCTTAGTTCAAATGTTTCTTAAATGGGTTTATGCCAGTTATTAAAAATGCTTTTTTCAATCAAAATTCATTACAGCTCTCTCATTATTCTTTCATTCTTTAATGAATAAATTGCCTGTTTAGGAAAAACAAGTTTTATTTAATCCAGATTTTCTCTTCAAATTCAAATAAGTAATATTTCATGAAAGCTGACTAAAGTTTGCAACCTGACTTACGTTGCCAGTGTGCTAAAAGCTTTAGATAACATTGGTAAGAACTTATCTTAAGAATAGATTTATAATGAAGTATATTCAAGATAGTATGCCAAAGAAATCAGAGCTCAGGAATAAATATTTTGTTCTCCTCCTCCTTAAGGCATCACACATGTGCCAACATGAATGCTTTTTTCCTGCCATAGCATAAGTGGGTGGCACGGATGTTTGTGTGTGTGTGTGTTCTATGACCACAATATGTTTAAATGAAATGATGCTGACCCTACTGGAACTTAATCTGTCTCCATTCAACACAATGCTTTCTTGGTTAGCAATTAAAAAAATAAGTGAAAAAAATGGAGTGGGCAACATAGCAAGAATATTTGAATCATTTGAGTCATCCAACAGGTATCATACATATTATGTAGGCTCTGATGTTTGAGAAACTGAAACAAACAAACTCACATGGCACTACTCTAGGTCAAAATGAAAGAGATCTCTTTGTAATGAAACATTATGTGATGACGATTTCAATTATTTGCTCAAAAAAGAGAAAATTTATTATGCTTCTAATAAGTATCTTCCTATTGTCTAGTCCTAGTTGTAAATGACACCCATTGTTGGCAGCCTGTCCCACACCCTGGCTGTGAGGTAAAACAAGCCATACGGTACTTACGTGGAAGTGATGGTACGGAACCTCTCCTGTCCAGCTGTGTCCCAAATCTGCAGCTTCACCTTCTCTCCATTTATCTCTACTGTGCGGATCTTGAAGTCCACGCCGATGGTGGTGATATAGCTACCTGAAATGCATCAGTGCAATGATTTTACAGATCTGAGGTCACAGCGATGTGGCTGTTCACGGTCAGACATAAACCAGGGAGATGTAAGACAACTATATAATCTAAACATACATTTTGTTTGATTTACATTTACATTTACATTTACGGCATTTAGCTGACGCTCTTATCCAGAGCGACGTACATCAGTGCTTAAGAAT
>JBBPDE010000083.1:7682431-7692754 GCA_037974605.1 Nannopetersius ansorgii | reverse complement strand
TGCCAGTGCCATGCGCACATAGCGGTGACATGTGGAATGGCATATGCCCGTGGCACGGAAAGATTTTACTCCCTCTCGATTTACACCTACTTATAAGAACTGGGGGTATTATATGTGGACTAAAAAGACTCGTGTCTTCACACTGTCCAGTTAACCATTCATAAAGTTCAGAATTACGTTTTTTAGCAGACAGCTAACGAGCTAAATCATATTTCATACATTCACAAAGTCAGTTACCCTAGTCCAACTAACACTCCTGCTTAAAATGTAACATTACGGCATTAAACGATTCCGTTTTTAATGATGAATAAATAAAAGCAACTGGAAAACTTGAGTATCTGAATACCCGTTAGCTAACAACCTAGCTAGCATCACCACCACCACCAGACTAAATGCAAATCTGACCAGAGGATTACGTATATGCCAATTGGTAGAAAAATAAAAACGTTTTCTGTAGCCTTCTGCTTTTACAAGATCTGACCAACACTTTTTAGACGAAAGAGTGATAAAACAGCTGCTTCCACGCCCAGGACGAGCCAACGTCCGCTAGCAAGATCCAACAGCTCCCTGCTTCTAACTTAGCTGGTCTTAACACTAGTTAATAGTCTGGTTAGATCAAAACAGTAGTTCAAAATGATCCATACAGATCATATTTTGAAACGGCACTGCAAGTGCACGCTTAACGTGAGACAAAGCGTCTCAGTTACATATTTTATATAGCTGAGGCCTGTTTCCCGTCGCGCATCCAAGGACTTTCCTTACCACTGTCCCCGATGATGAGCAGCTTGAAGAGGTAATCGTAGTCCCGCGCCATGCCTCCCAACTCAGAGCCCAACACCAGCCCAGAGGGGCCAGCAGACTCCCCTCAAACTCTTCTTCACCTGCAGGTGTTTCTGAAGATTGGGCTCACTGTGCTGAAAGCTAACACCCGTCTGGACATCTGGGCGAGTCTCCCGCGGAGCAAATCCCGCCTCAACTCACTGCGCAGCCGCAAAGAGTTGCCCCGCACCCTGCGCCAAAACTACTTCACAGTTTAAAGGAAAGTTGCCTCTTCAGCGAAGAACACAGTGAAGAATTCTTCCTGTGTTTAGTCCCTTCACCAAGTGAAGCGGTGTGTGGGTACGGTAGTTTGCTCAACAGTACTTTAGTGGCACCACTGGCAGTCCTGTGATTTAAACCCACAACCTGCTGATCATAGGGGAACATTCCTACAGACCAGGCCATTTTACCAGTAGACTACTGACATGCTAACAAATTTGTTCTACTTTAGTCAATGACCCCTGTCTAGTTTCAAACGACCAATCAGCAATCAAAGACCACGTTTTAAAGCGGGTGATGCCACTGACCGTTCTGGGATTCAACCTCAATCTTCCAATTACTCCCTACCCACCAGCTGCAGCTGAGTACATGACATGATGGCTTTATACTGCATGGTGCTATTGAGTCATAGGACTCAAACCCACAACCTTCTGATCAGAGGAAACACCACCAGGCAAACAGCTGCAGGGCAGTAAATAACAGTAAAGGAGCTGATGTGGACTTTAGGAAGCAGTTTGCACCATCTCCAAAGAACATTTTAAAGTAAAGGGCCCTTACAGTCACATGGACACCAGTGTGAACAGTGGGAAGTTCTTTTGGGTGAAGCGGTGGCCAGCCTATGGAGCAGTGTGTAGGGACTGGTGCCACTGGCAGTCTTGGGATTCAAACCCATGTCCTTCCAATTGTAGCGTAAGTGCTCAACCACCAGCTGCCCACCATTTGAGAAAAAGAGGGTCTTATGTCAAACATTACAAAGAGACTTGTTTGTTTTCCCAGATTTTATTGGTGTTAAACAAGCAGATTTTGGTGTTTGCTGCCATTTAGTCGAACAGGCCAAAGCCCATGTCCTCATCAGACTCCTCAGACTCCTCTTTGGCTGCTTCCACGGCAGCAGCAGGGGCCGCAGCAGCAGTTTCAGCCGCCGCCACAGGAGCTGCTACTGCAGCGAATGCAGAGGGATCGGCCAGGAAAGCCTTCACCTGGAACAGAATAAGACAATTCACAATTAAAATAAGGGTGAACAGTAGCTCTACATTTAAATGGTAGTTCAGTCATACCATGCAGACATTTGTTGCAGCACAGCAATGGCTATTTTTTGGAACAAGTATTTTTGGAGAGCAAGGTTTCCCAGAATATCGTGGGAGGGCCCAGCTAATCTAGTCAACAGAAAACCCAGACTTCCTGAAATGTGTACTCAATTCAGGAGGCACAGCAACCACCACTGACATACTGAAGAGAATTTGTGATGGCTTGGCCAGTTTGGACTGGCTCTCTCATCAGATAAATTCACTGTCTGAGACCAAGCGTCCCTGTCTGCTGTAGGTAGCAATCAGACAGGGATAGAAGGAAACAAGTTTATTTATGCAGGGGGAACGACAAACCAGCACTTCATCAGCTGATTTGTAACTAAACCTGCAAAGACAGATGCCTGTTCCTACAACACTATAGGGGAAGGCACTTTTTACCTTATCAGCCAAGGGGAAGGAGTAGTCAGTCTCCACTGCAACAGCCAGCACCCTCTTATACCCATTGATGATGGAATGGGGGATGGAGGCAAGAGTGGGGTAGCCAATCTGAAGACAAACACTGGCAATGTTCCTCACACCCTGAAAGAAAAAAGCAGAGAGATATAAAGGACATCCATTATATCCCACCTGAACATATGGACTAATACAACTAGTTGAAACGCAAACATTTCTATGACCTAAAAAAGCACGACATTTAAAGTTAGAAATGTTTGAGACCAAGCGTCCCTGCAAGTTGCTGGAATGCAAACAGACAGGGATAGAAGGAAACAAATTCATTTATGCAGGGGGAACGACAAACCAGCACTTTATCAGCTGATGTGTAACTAAACCTGCAACAACTCACATGCAAACGCCAAGTTCAGGCAGTTTGTATACTACATTTTTCTCCTCACCTCTAGGAACCTCTGGTGCAAGGCATCTTCAGTAATGTCCAGAACCTCAGGGCTGTAGACGCTGCCATTGTCATAAACCTGCTGGATGATTAATCCATAGGAGAAGGGAGAGATGTTCAGCATGTTGAGCAGTGTGGCCTCGCTGGCACCAACCTTGTCTCCAGGTTTGATCAGCTGCACATTACTCTGTAAAAAATAAAATATAAATTTACATACCAAAGGAGGTCAAGAGAAGCAATTACATTCATACAGATGTTAAAAAATTATGCACAAATTCACCTTACCAGGATTTCAATAGTTCCTCTGGAGATCTTTGTGGTGATACCCAAAGCCTGGAAGAAGGAGGTCTTCTCAGGACCCAGACCGGTGTTTTGAGCTGGCACAGTCACCTCACAGGGGGCAATGGCACCAGCACGGGCAGCTGCAGGTACCTAACGATAACCCAAAATCTAAGTTGAACTTTGAATCAGGGTGTCAAGGGCCTTGTAATACAAGAAAGCAGTATTAAGGATATATAAACTTACCTTGTTGGCCAGCAGCATGTCCCTGATTTCAGTTAGGTCCTCTTTGGTGAAGACAAAGCCAACATTCCCACGGATATGGGGCAGCAGCCTGTGAAACAGGTTATATTTACTCACAAGAAAAGATCCAATATAAACTAAACTTTTGCAGCAATAAATTTTATAAACTGTATGAGACCAAGCGTCCCTGAAAATCGTGGGATGAAGACAGTCAGGGATAGTAAGAAACAAGTTATTTTTTGCAGGGGGAACGACAAACCAGCACTGCACCAGCTGATCCGTAACTTTTCCTGCACAGCTTGTGCTTTAGGTTATTACCATCTGGATCCCTTGTGTGTGTGGGATCAGGGGAACTCAGATTATTACTGCTACATTTACAACCACAATGTTTACTCCAGCCTACAATACCTAAAGAGAACTTGACATACTTCTCCAGCGCTGGGTTGTTTTCCAGGTGGCCACGGATAGCCTTGCGCATCATGGTGTTCTTCCCCATGAGCACGACAGCCTTGCTCCGCAGAGACAGACGAATGGTCTGCATCTGCTTGGAGCCGACATTGTCTGCGCCCACAATGAAGCACTTTGGGTAATCATTCAACAGTTGCTACAGAAAAAAAGGAAAGCCATTAAGAAATATGGAAACTATGTATTCAACAGTGCATGGTTTGAGAATCACGACCAACCATTTCTCTGAGCAGTGGGCTCAGGAAGTGCCACAAGAAGGAAGGTTTATATGTAACGGGGAACTCATCCTTAAATTTTGTCTAGTTTTCAGAACATTCTGCACTGTGTGTAAACATTCACTCTGGTTTATCTATTGTACATGGATTTGGCATTGGCATATTTAGGAACACATTGGAGTGTCCTCGGCTGCTTGATAGCAGTACACACTGAAAGTAATAACGCACCAGACAAAATAGTAAAGGAGGTGTCTAAACATGCATAAGTCAATACTTACGATGATTTTTAAGAAGTAGTTGGACTTCCACGTGGCCCTGTCTTCCCTGGGCATCTTTGCAGTGCTTCCAAGGATCGGATAACAGCCGGTTTAAAGACAAGGTGATTACCTGGAGACAAAAGCAAATACTTCGGTCGAGAGTATAAAGAGTGATTTTTTTAAACTATGAAAACCACGCGGTCAGACTGGTAGTCATTAAACTAATAGACTTTTAGATTCGTAAACATTCATTTAGTGTGGTTCCAATAACATTATTTCATAGAATGACTGGTAAATGTAAACAGCCAGAAATAGCCCAATTCTGCCAAACATGTGGAAAAATATGGCGCCGGGAGGCCTTCAGTTAGCCTACAAGCTAACTAGCAGTCAATAAACGCCTTACTGAAGTATTTAATTTCTAGTAAGAACACAGATTACTGTATTTAAAGCTTACTAAAAACATTTCGCGCAACTGTGACCGTTTAGCGAGCGAGAAAACGTGACAATCCGTGAAAATGAGCGCTCAGGCGGCTCTATCCGTACCTCACGGCAGGGACGCGTGAAAGGAAAGAGAGAGACGATAGGAAAGGGGCGGTATTATACAACAGGGTCCAACAATATGATTGGTTAACAACAACGTCAATCAAGGTGTAAATGCACTGCGTAATAAACTATGTGGTTAAAAGTATTGGGACACATCTTTTAATTACTGAATGTAGGTGGTCTCTTACTTCCAGTGAAGGACAATCGTAATTCTTCAGCAGACCAAGACATTTTGGAGGTCGCCATAATTCCAACTTTGTGTACACGGGTTGAGGAAGAACATTTTCTATTCCAGCATGACTGTGTCCCAGTGCACAAAGCAAGCTCCATACAAACATAGCTGGATGAACTCAGTGTGGAAAAACTTGACTGGCCCACAGAGAATCCTGACCTCAACCCAACCAACACCTTTGGAATAAAGTGGAACGTGGATTGTGAGCCAGACCTTTGCATCCAACATCGGTGCCTGACACCATATAGGCTCTACCGAATGAATAGACACAAATTCTATATATTGTGTAAAGACTTCCCAGAAGAGTGGAAGCTGTTATAGCTGCAAAGGGGGGATCAACTCCTTATTTGAATGCACTGTCATTAAAGTCGCTTTTGGTGTAAAGGTCAGGCGTCCCAATATTTTGTCAATATAGAGTATAATTTGCTCACATTCTGAATGCCTCTCTATGGAAGTCTCACATGCAAGTAAATAAAATACAGTGATATCAATGTGTCTGTTCACTTCAGAGAGCAAAAGCACAACAGAAGAGGAATATAACAACAAGACAGTGCTAGATCGATCTTCTTGCACTACTTCCTATAAAAATACTTTATCATAATGATATCATTTATGTAGATGATGCACAGTTCATTAAAATAAACTTGATCATGATTTAAAACTCAATGAGATTTTGTGGGCCTACATTTGGAAATGTGTGGAAAGGCAAAATATCCAACCACAACGAATGGTCTGTGAACAGCAGTTGTCCAGCGGTTTGCACCCGCATTGCCCGGGCCGAAGGAGAGCCAGCCCGACCCAGGACAGTCGGAGGATGATGCAAGGGGAGAGTGGGGACGTTGTCCTTGACTCCGCCATCCCCCATCCTCCCTTCCTCGTTCCGATGTTTCTGGTTTAAATACGGAAAAGTCAAGAACAAGAGAGAGAGACAGAGAGAGACAATCTGCGCGCTCCAGAACGGGAGAGAGAGCGAGAGAGCAAGAGAGAGAGAGAGAGAGAGAAGCGCGCTCCGGAAAAGTCATGAACGAGAGAGAGACAGAGAGAGCGATCCCACGCTGCTGACTGTGTCCTTCCCTGACCCCCTGGTTAACCCCTATCAGCCCAAACCAGGCCAGTCCAAACTGCCAGCCGTTACATAGCCCCCTCAGAGGGGGGTTTGCTACCCCACGAGTCCAACACATAGTCCCGCAAACGCGCTGGCAGTAGTGTAGGCACCACACTGTTCTCCCCATCACTCCCCTCACTCTCTTGCTCCCCACTCGGCCCGACCGAATTGTCCGCTAGTGGTCGGTACCACGCCAAACAGTCCCGGTGCAACACTAACGCTTTCCTGCGTCCCTCTAACTGCACCTGGTAAACCACCTAATTTATCCTCTCTAAAACCTCCCTCGGCCCCCGCCAATGGCTGCCCAAATTTGGGTTGCGTCCTTTCTTGCGCGTGGGGCAGTACACCCAAACAAGTGTGCGAGGTTCAAAGTCCTGACCCCGGCTGCGCACGTCGTAGGCGTGCTTTTGGCGCGCGGTCGTCTGGTCCACGGGTGTCCGGAGCTCGCGGCCAAACATGAGTGCTGCAGGGGTGCTCTGCGTGCTTTCCTGCAGCGCTGTACGGTAGCTCCACAGGTCCAACGGCAGGTGGCGGTTCCAGGCTTTCTGGTGAGCGGCAACCAGAATGGCCAATTGAGAGGGCAGCGTGCGGTTAAACCGCTCAACTAACCCGTCACTCTGGGGA
Organism: Nannopetersius ansorgii; assembly: GCA_037974605.1. Lineage (NCBI taxonomy): Eukaryota > Metazoa > Chordata > Actinopteri > Characiformes > Alestidae > Nannopetersius > Nannopetersius ansorgii. The sequence continues at coordinate 7,685,833 of JBBPDE010000083.1, read as the reverse complement.
TGTAGTGGCGTGGTGGGGTCTTGTGCACCCCAAGCCGCCGGCACACGTCCCCGAACAGCTGGGCCTCGAAGTTTCGGCCCTGGTTGCTGTGCAGTTCTTCCTGCGCTCCAAACCTGCAGAAAAATCCTCCACTAGTTTTTCAGCTATGGTAGATGCACTTTGGTCCCCTATTGCGTACGCCTCCGGCCACTTAGTAAAGTAGTCCATCGCTACTAGGATGTACCGGTTCCCCGATTCTGATTGGGGAAATGGCCCCAGTACATCCACCCCCACGCGTTCCATAGGAGCCCCTACCACGTAGGTCTGCATTGGCGGTGCAGGCATCGCAGCAGTGCATGAATAGCTGTACATCGCGCCTGCACCCGGGCCAGTAGAACCTACTGCGGAGTTTCGCCAGCGTTTTGGTGACCCCAAAGTGGCCCACTCCTGGTGTGCCGTAGAGCGCTTCCCGCAGCCCATGGGGCACCAACAGCTGCCACCATACACGCTGCCCGTCTGGATGCCGCCAACCCCGGTAGCACAGCCCCTTTTTGAGTGCCAGCGACTCCCATTGCGACCGATACGCTTTTAATTCCGTGTCGGCCGCGGTAATCCCCTCTCATGCGGGCTGGCGTGCCTGCTCGAGCCAGCCTCGCATCTTCTTAAGAGTTGGGTCGTGCTCTTGCTCTTGTCTGAGCTCGACAGGGTCAAACTCGCCATGTGGCCGCGACACGGTGTTCGTTCGCGAGTTCTTTTTCCTCGACACGTCTACAGTGCTCGCACGCCTCTACCTCACACGGCCGACGTGACAGCGTTGCCGTGCTGTTTGCCCGGTCGGTGTTGCACGTCGATACCCTTCTAGGGCCTCTAACCACCACGCCAGTTGTCCCTCCTAAGCCTTGTAAACCCTAGTAACCACGCCAACGATGCGCGATCCATCCGGAGCACGAATCGCTGACCACCGAGGTAGGGTCTGAAATGCTGCAGGCTTTGTACCACAGCGAGGAGTTCGCGACGCGTGACACAATAGTTGCGCTCAGGTCAGCTCAATGCTCGGCTGTAGTAAGCCACGACCCGCTCTCCCAGCTACGTTATTTGGGAGAGTATGGCGCCAATTCCCCCATCACTCGCGTCGGTGTCCAGGACGAAGGGTTTGGTTAGATCCGGGCTCATAAGCACTGGGGCTTTCGCCAGTGACTCCCGCAGCCGCAAAAACGCCCCCTCGCATTCGTCCGACCACCGGAACGTCCCTCCCTTTTCCGTCAAATGGTACAGGGGCCGTGCTACCGTGGCGAAGTCCCGGACAAACCGGCGGTAGTACGAAGCTAGCCCTAAAATCCCTCGTACCTCCCATACGTTACGCGGTGTTGGCCAATTTTGTACCGCCGCCACTTTCCCTGGGTCCGTGGCTACTCCCTCCCCACTCACGATGTGCCCCAGAAATGCCACTTTTCTTTGGAACAGCATGCATTTTTGCAGGTTCAGTCACAGCTCAGCGCTTCGAATGGCTCCGAGTACTGCTTTGAGGTTCTACACCACCCACTCAAATTTGGTTCAGTACTCGCTCCATGACTTTAAAGTGCCAGAGGCCGTGCCCTATAGTGAACGCCGTTTTTGGTTTGGCACTCTTGGCCAGCTCGACCTGCCAGTAACCACTACGTAAGTCCAGCGAGGTAAACCAACGTGAGCCTGTTATACAGTCTAGTGCATCATCTATTCTGGGTAGTGGGTAGGAGTCTTTCTGTGTTACCTGGTGTAAGCGCCGGTAGTCTACACAGAACCTCCAATTCCCATCTTTTTTTGGCACCAGTACAGCTGGGGCTGCCCAGGGACTGTCCGACAGCTTGATGATGCCAGCGGCTGCCATCTCCTCAATATTTCACTCAGCCACCTGTCGTTTGTCCAGGGACAGGCGTTGCGGTCGCAGGTGGATCGGGGTGATGTTTCCGGTTTCGATGAAGTGCTTCACCAACCCCGTCCGCGTGCACTCTTCATCCTTGGCAGCGAAGAGGTCCCCGTTCTCTGCCATCAGCGCCGTCAGCTCCTGCCACTGCTCCTCGTCAAGTCCGACGCTGGCCCTCTCCTCCAGCTCTCTGATGGCTTGTAGGGTCACTGGAGATGGCCCTGGCACTTGACGTGGGACCCTTGCTGTGACGCCAGTGTCCCCGTTGCCCTCACAGAGTGCGCGTGTTCGCGCGGCCACATAGAGCTGGCCCATCGCTGTGTCCACGGTGGCTGCTAGTCGTTGGAGGAGGTCGAGACCCAGGATGCACTCCTCGACCACCTCCGCCAGCCACACCTCGTGCTCTATGGTGACTCCATTCACCGCCACGTCAGCCTCCGCTTTCCTCTCATCCTTGCCCGGTCTCCGGTCACCGTTCTTAGTTGGACGGAGGTCTCTTCCCAGCCAGGCGGGTTTTCCTGTTGGGTGTGCGGCAGCATGCCCAGCCTCACGATGGTGATAGTCGAGCCAGTGTCCACCAGAGCCCTGCAGTGGACCCCTTCGACCTGGCAGGTGATGCGGAGACTCTGGCTGTCCCCCAGTCGGCCCACTCGCGGTCTGCCTTGCTTTCGAGGGCTTTGGCGGGGTGTGGGCGGTGTGTCCCTCTCTAACACCCCCCGCTGGCATTTCCCGTCGACTGTTTCTGGCTTCTGCGTGCTGCTGCTTCAGGACAGTCTCTCGCTATGTGTCCCGTCCTTCCGCAGCAGTAGCTTTCTCTTGTTCGCTGGGGTTGCGGCGGCTCCGGGGCACTCTTTTCTGCGTTGCTTGCTGCGCTCTGCCTCGGGGCTTCTCCCTCCTCTGCTTCTCCGGCTGCGACTCTTTGCTGCGGGGAAGGTTTGCAGAGGTTCCCCAGCACAGCCTCCAAGCGCTCCATCTCTGCCAATGCCGCTTTCAAGGAGGTGTCGTTCCCTGACCCCCTGGTTAACCCCTATCAGCCCAAACCGAGCCAGTCCAAACTGCCAGCCGTTACAGAGAAAGAGAGAGAGAAAGACGCGCTCCTCTGTGCATCTGTATATTGACAAATATTCAGCATTCAACATGAAAAAAGCCTTTCTTTTCACTGTTTGTACCTTTCATTCATTTTCTAATCTTGTATCCAACCGCACTTAGTGTACTTTTAACATTCAACAATCTCTCACCCACATTCTTTCTGTTATACTTGTATTAGTTTACTCAGATTATGTACATATTAACTTTGTTTTACAGTTTCAACCATTTGTGAGACTTATTTCACATTCAGTTACCTTGAGCTGCCGTTACTCGTCTATCTGCTCAAGCTGATCACGTGATCAGCACTCGCGCATTAGCACTCGCCCAGAACCAGTTTTTAACAGGGCGTTTCACTCAGTGTTGCCAACTTAGCGACTTTGTCGCTAGATTTAGCGACTTTTCAGACCCCCTTGACGACTTTTTTTCAAAAA
>JBBPDE010000083.1:7654527-7669803 GCA_037974605.1 Nannopetersius ansorgii | reverse complement strand
GCACAGACCAGAGGAACTGCATGGAGCTACAGAATTATTTCCTGCTTCTGGGTATCCTTACAAGTTTTAAACCTCTCACAGTTCAGCTCTGTCCTTTTTACCATTTAATGCTATTCATTAGACTTGAACTGTTTGAAATTAAATTAAATAAAGCTTGAAACATTGGGGTGTTCTAAAACTTTTCACCGGTAGTGTATATACACATATATAAATATAAAAAACAATAATGGTCTCTCTCTCTCTCTTGAACACACATGCAACTTGTTGCCGGATATTCCACAATTACTTCCCATGTCTGGTTTAATTCAATAATGTATGTGAGTGTAACAAAAAGGGAAAGACATAACACTAAAAAGGCAAGGCCACGCCTCAATACACTTCAAGCTAGCTGTCAATGGGGAAGGATTTCAGAAGCAGCTGCTTCTGCATATTAAAGAAATCATCAGTTTCCTCATATTACTTCAGGCATACTGTCATGTCTGTCAGATCCTTGGGCCTGATACACTAATAAATCTCTCATCCTTGTATTAATTGTGTGTCTAGCTTAGCTGCCTTGTTGAATTAGTGCTGTTAGAATGCTAAACTCTGCGGTGCTGTGAACCTCCAGGCCTGGAGATTGACTGGAGATCAGGCACCTGTGATCTCTCTGAACTGCAGGGTGTCCAACCAATAACATTTTTCCATCAGTCAGCGCGGCGCAGTGCGGTTACTAATCCGTGATCATGCATTTGTTGGTCTGCCAATTGAGCCTTAACACATTTTGGTTGTATTTTTGAGCCACATATATATTGCCCATATATATTCCAGTTGTGAATACTTGGACTATATTCTAATGTGAAGACATGGTGGCGTGCTGTAAAGCTGTGGGACTGTGTACATACATATTCAGCTAAATGTATGCTTTCAGTAAAAAGCAGAATATAAGTTTTTGTTTTTTTTTTGTATATCAGATCTTGGCTCCTTTAGTTGAAATTGAATTGGGTGCACAGCTATCTAGAAATTCCCACCCAAGCTTAATCAGAAACAAAATCTTACAATACAGTACAATATCTAATTCACAGTAATGATGATATTAGGCAAAAACAGAGAATATCGGCATATCATTTTATTTGTCCGGGCCGTTTACAGTTGTGGTATTTTAGGGCTGGCTAATGTTCAAAATGATTCCGTAACAATTCAGGTATCTTCACTATGACTAATATACTGTGTAACAGTATTTATACACTAGAACAATACTGTTTTAGATACCCTCTTTTAGATACCAAACATAGTTGGTTAGGTGTTCAGAGACATTCCTGTTTTTTATTTGTACTTGTTGTCAAATTGCCGATGTGTATACACACAATAACGGCATACATACATAAAAATACAGTTAGTAGTCTAGATTTTGGAACACCATGCGTACAAGCTCCTTGATAGTGAACATTTAAGTAGTCACTCCTTGATAACAGTCGGTACCCACTTCAGGACAGTGTTTGTGGTTTTAGCAGGTTTCTTCATAAGATCAGAAGGAAGAAGGATGTGGTGGTTATACACATCCTGTTGCCCACGTACTTCTATTTTCATACATATTTTGTAGTCTTTATCTTCTTTATTTGGGGCAGCTGGTGATCTGGTGGTTAGGTAGCTGCCCCTGCGATCAGAAGTCTATGGGTTTGAATCCCAGGATGACTAGTGACACCACTGGGCAAGGAACGGTACCCATCCTCTTATCCCTGGGCGCCCCCATTGGTGGCAGCCCCTGCTTCACTTGTTGAATGGGGTTAAATGCAGAGAAAGAATTTCACGCTGTTCACACTGTGTGCTGTGCTGTGGTGTGTCTATAAGGGGCCACTTTACTTTGGTAAAGCTGAATATATGAGTCAAGCAGTAACAATTTATAACGGTCCAGTGCCCACTTAAAAATGACCGTTAATGTCATTGAACAGCAACATGTCTCTGCTATGAGAAGGGTCAGTGATGGCTCTGGAGAAATTGGACAAAGATTCTGGTGGGTGAGGGGTGTGGTAGGACCTGATAGCAGCTAAAGGAAGTTAAGGACTGCTATTCAGCTGTCATATATATATGAAGTATAAAGAAGAAATAATTCTGATCTGTCTCTCACTCTCTCTAGGCATCACTCGAGTGGTGGGTAACAAGAAGGGCATGTTCACTCGTCAGCGGCAGCCAAAAGCGGGAGCCTTCATCCTGAGAGAGCGCTACTGGATGATCGCCAATGAGACAGGTGTCCTGCCTACATGGGCCAAGTATCCCTGCCAGTGAGCCCACAACTCCTGCTGCTTCTTTACTTCTGTGTGTGTGTGTGTGTGTGTGTGTGTGTGTGTGTGTGTGTGTGTGTGTGTGTGTGTGTGGCCTACTGGACCACTGGACTAGAAATGTAAATGTAAACATGTTTACGAAGTCGTGCCTTATGTCAATCAGTGGACAGATTTGTTAAAGCTGCATTGTTGTTTGCCTTCAAATCTGTCTTTTTAATTCAGGGAGCATCTTTTACTGCACACAATAACACAAAAATCAAATGTACTGCTGGAACATTGCATGTGTGATGTTTGGAAGGTAAAAAAAACACTAGAATTATCCAGGCTTTCTTGTGTTATTAGGAGTGGACTGCTATTGTAAAGGTCAGCGATTTCTGTGTCTTACATTGCACTGCCAAAATACTGGAATGAGCCCATTTACATCAATTTCCAGTGCATAAGTGATGTGCATTGTAAAGCAAACTTGTACACTGGTCTGAGACCAGGTTTTCCAATACTTGTGTAATGGTTCAGGTTTTTTTGGATAGGAGGGAAACTGTTCTGAGGCCAGCATCCAGACAATTGCTTGTTGTCTTGTTTTGGGAGCGTGATGGAGCTTGCCTGCCATGTCCTCTTTTCTTTAATAAGCATTTCAAGTTGCCCTTTGTTTCTGCCACATTCCAAACATCCTCAGCATTCCATCCCCTATCGCTGCATATTCCAACCCAGAAACCGGCTCCTTGAACGCTCCCTACACTGAAACCTTTAAAACACTATACGAACAAACACACCACACACACACAGGCCAAAAGTTTCTAGACATCTCCAAAATCTCATTTGAAGATGTTGCCTCAACCTATTCTGGGCAGCTGGTGATCTTAGGGAGTTGCCTCTGTGATCAGAAGGTTGTGGGTTTGAGGCCCAGGACTCTGGATACCATCCACGTTTTTTTCTGTGCAGCCCCCGGACCGGTACCACATGACCCACAGCCCGGTACCGGTCAGTGGCCCGGGGGTTGGGGACCACTGCTATAGAGCATCCCATTCTATTGGCATTGCTTTTCAATGGAGAAGCACAAGCTGTGTGTAAAAGCTGAGGAACACCTGCACCAGCAGAGAGGGCATGGTAAGGTAGCTAAATCCGCTATTAGAAGGTGGACAGTTCTGGACATATACTGTTCCTTGAAAGGAAGGAAAATAAATATAGCCTTCTGGTGCAGCTGGTGGCATTCGCCCTGCGATCAGAAAGTCCAGGTTCGATTCTCAAGACCGCTAGGCACAGCTGAGGTACCCTGAGCAAGGTACCGTCCCACACACTGCTCTCCAGGCGCCTTGTTCATGGCAGCCCCCTGCTTCACTTGGTGAATGGATTAAGTGCAGAGGGTGAATTTCGTGCTGTTCACACTGTGTGCAGTGGTGTGTTCACGTATGACCGAATGATCACTTTCACTTTTCCTGTACACCATACTCATACAAGCTAAACAGTACATAAAGATTTTTCTTCTCATTTGATTGCCATACCTTGCATTCTCACACATTACCTCCCATTCCTTACTCCAGTCTAACAAGTTGAGGCACACAGCCCTGTTTCATCTTCATCAAAGCATTTAGTGCTGTTAATTACATGATGAGCTCTTTCACTTTCACCATTTACAGAACATGGACTGATTATTTTTTTCTCCCCTCACTTCTCTTACCATGCATGGTTTTCTCTAAGTGTGACCATTCTGTTGTCTTATGAAGGGATGTTACCACTGCAAAAAGAAAACAACAAAACACTGTCTGTGTCTGTTAGTAGACAAACTATTCATGGAAAACTATTGGGACTAACGAAAGATCTGATGCTGCCGGCCCTACTTTCAGTTTTTATGATCTCCATACTGACTCTTTCATCAGTCATGAGAAGTGACCATGTCCCAGTCAGCAGTTTGTGCTCGGTCTTACCACATAGGTGCCTTTTTTTTTTTAACATTGTGATCAATTTTCCTTCACTCTGTAGTTTAAACATTCACAGGCTTTATGCCTCCCTCTCTCCCTCTGCAAGTTCGACATGTTTAAGCTCTGAATATTTGTCGCTAGCTTTTTTTTATACGTAATTGTTGAAACATGCGAAATGGATTTTACAATTGATTCTAGCTTTTCTGTGCATTGAATAAATTCTTCTATGTAGTTTGCATTGCTTTGTGTTTTTAAGTGCTGAGTACTAACCCAGACAAACAAGTGCTGGAAAGGGAAAATTGATTTATAGGTGTTTTAGTCCACAGCTGTGTCATCACTTCAGATACTGCAATAGCACTGATTCCTCTAGTTTTAGAGACTTCTGCCTATTAGGTGATTACACAGTCCTTCATGACAATTTATGTACATGTTTCTGATAGATAACATACTTCTACTATTACAAATGAATATAAATTAACCAGTAGGTCATTAAATGGGACTTTCAAAAAGGTTTTGCCTTTCCTGTAATGTCCTATTTACACACTAATTATTAGCTTATGAACTGTACAATTGAAACTTGGAAGGAAATCTATCACTTCCATATTAGGAATAAATTTGTCTCCTGTGTGAAGTTGTATGTTGCTGAAGAGGGTAGAACTGTGTTGCTGTATATTAATGCTGTTATTGTGGTCATCCTTAGATATAATACATTACAATATAGAACTTTTTGAAAATCGCATAACATCTTCCCTGCCTCAGCTCACTAAAACACTTTACCTTGAAATATAATCTCTAAAATACTTTTGCATTCATATTTTTTCAGTCATATATATAACTATGGGTTTCTTTCACATCTATAAAAATTGAAGATCACCTTTTTGTGATATTGTGAGTGACATGATGTCATTTAGAAGGTTCCACACTGTTGCCTAAATTATATACTGAAAGAAAATTTGAATGAAAAAAACAAATATCAATATTCCTCATACTGTTTACACAGATGTAAAATGTTTTACACCTATTTAATTATAATCATTTAATTACTCAGATGTTATTTTTTAATATTTAATTTCAATTTGGTTTATTTTAATCACATGCCCCAGTATTATCATTACTAAAACTGGGAAAACATTTTTTTTTATTATTATTATTTTCATTAGTAGAATGTCTTGCCTTCTTAATGTGTTTGGGATCATCAGTTGTGATGGTTGGGTTGGTACACAGTTAGTGACCCTATTCGACTACTGATCTACTGCACATTATGGCAAGAACCATTTAACTAAGTAAAAAACAACAGTCCATTATGATGTTTTTTTTTTCAATATAAATTTACAGTGTAGAAAATAAAAACCAAAAAAACATTGAATGAGAAGGTGTCCAAACTTTTGACTGGTAGTGTATATATAGTGTGTGAATGTGTATATATGTTTATGTTTTTACATAAATTGATTTTAAGGTTTTCCCCACCCCCAAACAGCATTACTACTACTATAGCTGGATGACTAAAACCATCAATTATTGGGCAAAAAGGGTTCTTTAAAAAAGATCTGGGCTATTAAAGGAAATATAGATTCATGAAAAAAAAGAGAAAAAAAAACATATCAAGATCAAAAGCAGTCAAAGGACAGCCACGTCTGAGGGAATGTTTTAATGGTAGACCAAACTCCACACAACAATGACACGGTTTACTGCTCACGGCGATGTCTGTGCTCTGGTCGGGTCCCACAGTTTTAAAACGCTGAAATTTCAACTGAACGTATTGTTGTGGTGGTGTACCATTCCTTGTAACACTTTTTCCATGTAAGAAAATACAGCTTTTTTTTTTTTTAAATAAATGGATATTTGGCAAACACAGAAGCAAACCTAGACACAGTATTTTTTCTTCCACAAAAATGATCCCTCCAGGTGTATTTTTTTTCTGAGAAAAAAAAAAAAAGTTGACTGACACTGACGCATGGTATATCCCCCGATCCACTCATCAGAATCAATTCTCAGGGTTTTTTTTTCCTAAAATATACTAGAATGTTAACAGTCTATACATCTATTCAGGGCTCACAAAATGTGCCCACCATCAGGAAAGTAAAAAAAAAAGAAGAACTCACTAGTCACATTCAGAGAGGGGTTGGGTGGGCAAGAAAACTCAGCTTTCTTGGGTTCTCTCACAGATACAAGGTTGCATTTATCATTCATCTGGAAGTGGAAAGCGCTGGCCTAGGATCAGCTTTAACTTGCCACATCCTAACAAATACAACAGAGAGGAGGTATCTTATCCTAGAGCAGCGCTGACCCTCGGAGTCGCTCCATGTTATTGAACTGCAATAGTCATTATTGTGTACAATTCTACAGAAATGATGAAATGGTGGGGGAGGGTTTCAAGAATGCACAAAAACAACTCTTTTGTTTAGGAGAGGAGTGAATGTGGGTGTGCTGATGGTAGAAGGTAGGGCGAATGACCCGCAGCATCCAAAGAAAACAGAACATAGCAAATGTTAAGGGATCACCAATGTCTTTCTCAACTGGCCCTCAGGAAGGCAGGCAGACGTTCGAATAACCGCAACCTCTTTGCATGAGCTCGGGCTGAAGGCCCAGTGGACAAACAGAAGGCACTTTAACTGCAATATGAATTGGATGCAACCTTGATTTTCTGCAGAGGACTTTGTATTATGATGGCCATTAGAAATGCTGTGGGCTAAAATCAAAATGTAGGACCTCTTGGGAAGCTTCAGTCCAATGGATGGAATAACAGAACCGCTTGTCACTGGGGTGACTATATTGAGCCTCTCTGACAGAGACTAACTCATAGATGGGCAACTCTAACCACACTATGTTCAAAGTAGAGCTGAATCACACTCAGCTCAGCTCTGTACAATTCAAAGAAACTTTTAAAACGGTAAACTGATCTGTAATTGGCTCACGCCTAAATATCAGTTCTCGCCTGTGCTTCATTCAGTCAAGGGCTAAAAAGATCATCCAGAATCAGAGGGAAGGCCATCGCAGGTCCTGTTTCCCTAAAAAGACTTTCGTTCTAGTCACACAACCTTGTTTGCAAAAGCAATAATTACACACAGGATGTATTTACCACGTAAGCCTAAGACTGAAGTGAACTGAAACCCACTACACATTCAGTAACCGCAGGTGACCTGCATTAACAACAGACTGTTTTTATGCTCATTTGCCATCAATGGCCTGTGCTGAGCTTGAGCTGTCTGCTATGTGTACGCACACACAACTGCTTGTAAGCTTCAAAGGAACCTGAAGTGGTGGCTAACAAACAGTCCTAACAAAACTGCCCTTAAAAGTGGTGAAAACCAGGAGGGGTTCTGTCCTTTGTGATCCAAGGGTAGAACGTTTAAAGTGATACTCCAGCAATTTCAGACCTAATCTTTATCTGCTGCAACTGTAGCATTTGATCCATTACCAAGGACGCTACATCACCAGGACCAGAACAACCCAGTCTATTACACAAGCACCTTTCTGTTGGTGTCTATTGTACTCCTAAAAAATAAAGGTTTATTAGTAGTTCTGTTCATTTCTAATAGTCTGCAAAGGCACTGTGTCCCTGCAGATTCACAGTACAGCAAAGCATGAGCACGTGAACCATAACCTAAAGACTGAGACCATCTGATTAAAGTGGAAGGAGCTCCTGCTTGTTTGGAATTTTAAAAAAAATGGAACAATATAAGCCCTCTGCTGACAAGACAGGACACCTCTTAAGCAAAACCTTCACAGTATACAGAGGGCTTCCAAACATTCACATAAACACACATCACTTACTGAACTGGTTGTTTAAAGGCACCATATCCAACTTTTATTTTATTAGATTTCTATACTAAAAAAAGTTTACATGACCATTTTCCAAACTCTATCCCTATTCTAGGAATGCCCAAATCCAGTCCTAGAAGGTCAGCATTCAGCAGTCTGGTAGTTTCCCTCTAAAACAGTGGCCCTCAATTTTTTTTGTGGCATGGACCAGTTTTTTTTTTATTAGCTTATTAGCAATTTTTTTTCCTAGCTTGTGGGCTAAATTTTTGATGTGCTGTCTCATGTGACTCAGTACATCTCTCATTTCTGCCTTTTTGTGCAGCCCGGTGGTTGGAGACCTCTGATCTAAAATACTCACTAAACCTGGCGATTAAAAGGTTGAAACAGGCGCCTTTCAGCAGGTAAACACTGTGCAGGTTACCTCTGCCTTAGAATGAAACAGGCGGCTTTTCTTGCTGTAAATCAGCAATGGGTTTTCATTACACACCCTTTAAAAGAGCCATTCACTGAAAGGTTCTTTAGGGCAGTGGTTCTTAGCGGAGTCCTCCAAGATGCCCAGAAATTCCAACATTTTGCTCCAACCCAACTTCATAAAAGTGAGGACCAGTTTGGGAACCACTGCTTTAGGGTTCCTCTATGGCAGTCCTGAAGATCCCAGATTTAAGTTCAGATCTGGTTCTATTATTCCAATATCCTTCATTAGCTGGATAAGGTGTGTAAGATTAGTATTGGACATATACTCGGCTGGCTGAGGGCTTTCCAGTATGGGTTTACGCTTAATCTGGATCTGTGGAGATCTTCCATTCAGCAAGTTTTCTGTTCTAAATATAGTACAGTGCATCAAAACGATCGTCCATGATAATTGGCTGTGCGCTAAGGATGCAACTGAAATGCTGCTGGAGTATTACTTTAAAATCAGGTGTAACAATAACATGACAAGGCTGAGGTCATCAAGAAATGTCACCCATTAGAGATCAGATGGACAAAACATTTTAACAACACGCATTCATTTAAACAGCACTCACAAGACCATACGCATGGACACAAACGACATCACCCACTGTACTTTGCTCCCAAACATAATGCACCCGCGCCACTAATGGAAATAAGGTCAGTGGAACAGGGTGGGATTTAACCGCCACGCTCTGCCTAAGAGCTTCATACAGGAGGACCCAATGTAGGGGTATACTGAGTGGTAGTGTGAAAATGAATTATGGGTAACGTAGTTCTATGAGACTATACTCCCAAGTAGTGTAGGGGTTATAATGAAGTCTGAAATCTTAACAGCAGCCCCCCTGATAAAAAAAAAAAAAGTAAAATAAAAATCATTGTAATACAGCAGTTGTAAATGAGGGCAATGTGGTTTTAGAGATCAAGCTCTCAGGTGCACTACAAATGCACTGCTCAGGGACTAGCTGTAAGCAGGTGGGTTTTTATACAGTGGGACTGATAAGGCCAGTGACAGGCAAGAAACAGGTTATAAGCGACAAATGACAATGTTTTTTTTTATCCTAACATGGAAAAAAGAATTGGATAGAAAACACAATTATGCTCAAGAAAGGAAGGACAAAGTGAACAACACAGTCCAAGTAGAACAAGAACAAAAAAAAAACAAAAAACAGTCATTCATATTTTAGGCACGTTATTCTCTAGTGTATGTTACTGTGTGATCAGGAATGCATACATACAAGAGTTATTTACAAAAGAGTACAGAAGAGGCTGTTTGTCCCATGAGCCGTCCGGAGCAGGGTGGACACCCGACGCTACAGGCGGTAGCTTAGCATTCAGGTGGCCTGATTGTTACTGTGGGGTGGACAATTTTCCCAAAGAAAAACATGACCTAAGACTAAGAAGGGGAATTATTTTTAAAAATTAAACCAATGACAGCTTTAAAGGGAAAAAAGTGAACTTTAGGTGTTTGCAGTTTTACAACACGACATGAGATGAAAAAACCTGTTATACGCTATTCAGAACTGCTCTACTACTCCTTCAGCTCATTCGTGTCCAGGGTTACGTTGTTGTACTTTGTCCTCTCGTTCAGTTTTCTGCTTACTTCGACGCTAACAGATAGTCTGAAACACTAAAGAACTGCAAAACAAGAAAAGGAGATCTAGTGAATCTGATCTACATACAAACATCTGACATATTCCCATAGTTTAAAAATTAGTGGTCCTCTTTTGAAAAAAAGAAAGCAAAAAACAATGTAAACATAAAAAATTACAATTTATTGTCTTTTTTTTCTTTTTACCAGGTTTACCCCTTTTTATGTGTTTTAATGGAATTATTTCTGTGAACCGTACATAAACCTCATGATCATGCACTTTTATTCCTTTAGAAAGCCCATAATTCAGTTCTGTGTACAGCTCAGGTCTACAGGAACTTTCCCGCCGGATTCAAGTAAGCACCATTTGAAAGTCCTACACCTTCCCTAACACTTTCCTTTCTCCTCTTTTTCTCCATTTGCTTCAAAAGACATCCTCCTCTGCCCATTTTCAGTTGGATTTTTCTTTTTTTTTTCTTTTCTGCAAGTGCTTTCATGATCTTCCTTTGGTTCCTCTCATCCCAGCCCATCTCTCACATAGGGGAAAAACAGAGAGCAGCACGAAAGAAAAAAAGAAAGAAAGGAAAAAAGAAAAGAAAAACAAGGACAGAACCATCGTATCCTTCCTTCGTCAATGCGAATGACTTGTGATCTGTGGCCCCTCAGGTTTTCTAAACTTTCTTCAGGTTGTGTTTCTTTTTTTTCCTGTAATTTATTGTGACATATACGGCAGAATAAACATTTGTTTGGAAGCAAGGTCTCCTGGTGGCAAGTCAAAATGTTCAGAGGTCACATTTCTTTTGTTTGTTTCACGTATCCTTGTTGTTTTTTTTCCTCTTTAGTTTCCTTTTATCTGCTTTTTCTGCTGTTGTGGTTGTTTTCAGTCCTGCTTGGCTTGGAGCTGTTGCTTCCAGGCCTCATTCAAGAACACCAGTCTCTTATAGTTGAGGACGAGCAGAATGAAGTTCAGTGCATATGTGGTGATGCAGATGATGCAGAAGTCTTTCAGGACGAAGTAGAGGATGTAGGCCAGGTAGAGCGAGCCCATCACCGACACGATGGACGTGGTCATGAGGATCAGGGCGGCCATGGCGCTCACCGTCATACCTGTTGTCACACACACACATACACAAAGCTGTTAGATCAAAAAGACAAAGACGCTCCCTGTCATTGCTATAATAGAGAGGATCTTTAGTTCTTAGTTTTGTTTTGGTTTCCAATTTTAATACTCAGTAATTACAGAATTCCATTAGTTATGCAATTAACTTTTTAGATTTGATTTGTTTTGACAATTATAGGTAAAATGTTAAAATGATATGCACAGCAACTATCCAACAAAAACATCATTAAGTCTAAACTGGACATTTTAAAGCTGAAAAATGGAAGTTGTAGTTTCTCGAATAGCGTTTCTTGAATTGGTTTTTGTTTCTTTTACTTTGGTCATATCTAAAACAGTAGTTCTTGTTTTAAAATAGCTGTAAACACTAATAAAATTGAACACACATATCAGCCAATTACAATTCATGGCCATCCAGCGCCTACTTAAGTTATCTGTAATGTCAGCATGTCTCCTGAGAGGGCGAGCCGGAGTGGGAGTGAAGTGGCACCTGCCATGCACAAAGGATGCCTTAAAAAAATCGGAGAACTGTTGCTTTAAGAGAGTTTTAATTCCAAGTGTATAATTACGACAGTGCCAATCCAATACTTGATGTTACCAAGGATCAGGCATCAGAAAAGGCCTAAACTAACATGTAAATGCTTGCCCAACTTTGAGCAACATACCATAAAGAGATGTGTCAGCACACAAGTGACACACAAGCAGCAGTGCTCTCTACTCCCTACCAAGCGTACTAATGTAGACTTTTTTAGGGTTTGGGCTAGGCCTGCTTACTTCTATTGAATGGCTTACTATTAATGCTTTGGCAAACAATACCAAAACATTTTGGACAATGCCATGCTTCCAACTTTGTGGACACAGTTTGGTGAAGAACCTTTTCTATTCCAGCATGACACCTTTGCGATGACCTGGCATGAAGATTGTGAGCCAGACCTACTCATCCATCAGTGCGTGAAGTAATCAATGCTCTACAGAATGAATGGGCACAAATATATTTCTACAGAAACTCCAGAACCTTGTGGAAAGCCTTCCTAGGAGAGTAGAAGCTATTATAGCTGCAAAGGGGACCAACTCCATATTAATCTCTATGGATTTGAAAGCAGTGTCATCAAAGTCCCCAGTGATGTTATGTCAGGCGTCCCAATACTTTTGTCCATATAGTGTACACCTAACAGACACGTGTGCTAAATTCCTAGAAGTATCAGTTTTGTATCAGTGTCAGAATTAACCTCAGATATTAATAAGTCTCCTGCCACCTCTATTTACAACACATATTTCTGACAGGGATTAATACTTTTAATTATGAATGAATAGGTTCATAAAAACTCTCATTATTTGTATTAATTGTATTTGAAACTTGATCGTTTTCCAAGAACTCTTCAACTGAAGACTTTCCATGTTGTCTTCAGTTGAAGAAGCAGAAATATTTATCGCCACCTGTTTGTGCTGAAAGCCAAATATGATAGTGAATGTTGATTAAACTCAAGTCTAGTACCCAATTAAATGCTTCTGTAGCAAAAAGGGACATTCAAATGCACAAGTGGCACCAAAGAGCATGCAGAATCAGGCGGCTCTCCACAGCTGAGCTGGAGTGATTAGTTTGCAATGTCGATTATGGCCCAACACCCTAAGCACTTGCAGCATACTAAAGGAAGCAGGACTCTGATATTGACATTTGTTAATCATTCTTGTGATATTGGCTTTTGTTAAAACTGACAAAGTATGCAATTTGTGGATTTATTTTTATCTGTGCGTGTACTATGATCAAGCTCAGATGTTCCAGGCAAGTTTCAGTGGATGATCATTTACTGCGGTGGAAAAAACAAGAGACCACTGCAATGTTTTTTTTAAAGTAAGTAGGACAACCATTCCATGCCAGTGTCTGTTAAACTCCTACACAAGCACATCATTCTGCTTTACGAGGTACTGATAAGTGATCACCTGAATCACATCTTATTTAATGAGAAAAGTATAAAAACACTGCTGTAATCAACACTCTCCTCTCACAATGAGACCAGCTGGATGGAAAAACACTACTAGAAGTACCTCAAAGGTAATTGTCATTTTGTTTAAGAGTGAACAAGAGATTTGTAAATACTGCATCATTTCTCTTATTCTGATGTTTTGTCATTTCCCTAAAAATTATGCTCTAAAGAACACCTGTATTACTTTGAAATTATGAGAAATATTGTCATCAGTTCTTAAAAACAAAGGCAAAGCTTTTCAGTTCAATACTATACAGCTATAAAAGATAAAACCTGAACTCTGCAGTGGTCTCTTAATTTTTTTTTTCAGCGCATCACAGATGATTACTTTGAATTACTAACAAGTTCATTCATCAGACTCTGCTGCTATGGGTTTCATCCCTTTCAAAGAAAAACACAAAAGTGATTGAAGAACCAACAGGGCAGAAAGATTCACTTAGTAGATTAATAAAATAATAGAGCACAGATTCCTTGAGTATAGAAATTATCAGCGGATAATGAGCTACTTCAGAGGACTGGAGCCCAGCTATTGACCTGAGCTGATCCTTGATCTTTGACCCACTCGGCGCAGCCCTGAGCCAGGCACACACAGCCCCCACCTCCTTTAAGGAGCCATGTGCTCTGGGATGGAAGACGTTTGCTACATGTTCTGGCAGAGCTGTGCTATTCATAGTTGTGAAATTTCATTAGAGGTTAGAGGGACAGACACAGCACACACACATAACGACACGGCATCAAGGACAGACATAAGACTCGAATGTGCGCTGAAACAAGAGTGACAAGATACAGATATAGTGAGGTCAAAATGTCTGAGAAAATTTTGTGAAAATGTGGATATTTTTTGTTTTATTTAAACCTGGCAACCTCAGGTTCCACATATTTACAAGTACATTGCTGTCCACATCTTTAAAATAAGTGATTGCAAACCACAGAAAACTGGTTATTTGTAGTAAAGATTTTGAAAGACTAGTCTTTACTTTTGACAGTGAAGTAATTATTATGACGGAGTAACAGGACTAAGGCTGGGCATCCAAAAAAAAAAAAGACCTACTGGTGCAGGTTCGTATAGACTTAACTTACACCATAGATGTTGAACTCCAGTCCTGGACGGCCGTGATCTAGCATGTTTTAGTGATTTTCCTGCTCAGAAACACCTGGTTCACCTCTCCATTTAATTGTCAAGTTTAGTGTTTGAGGAGAACAATCAATCTGTGCTGGACACCAGCCCTCCAGGACCAGAGATTGACACCTTTGACTTATACGGTAAAGAGTTTACTTAGGGTACACTGCTTAAGAACCAAATATTAAATGTTACAAGTATTTAGAAAGACTCCATCATGATTAACTAACAAATTAAAATTATTTTTATTGATCACCATCAGGATTAGTTAGTTAGTGGTGGCTGATACTTTCCTCATCTATAGCCAGAACCCAAAAAACAAGTTTGAGCTCATTAGTGTTGTCCCAACCAGAGACTAGTATTACTTGGATAATCACTGCACTTACATTTTTCAGATGTCTAAACATATTTTTTTTCTTTTTTCATTTTATCAAATAGTGACAGTCACCATGTTTTTTGCTGATGAAGCATGCTTCAGTTTAAGCTACAAATGTTTTAGCTTTGAAAAATAAAACAACGCTTCTAAATATTAAGAATGAAACATGTTACAGACAAATACTCAAGGGTTGGGTAATGCAGTTAAATAGTTTTCCTATGGAACGTGCCAGAGTTATGTCTGTCCAATGTTTGCATAAAATATTACAGACCTTGAATCATTCTTTTGTGGGATGAGATAAGAGCCAATCACTTGAGAAATAGTACAAGCAAGCACTCTCCTGTTTGACCTCGAAACTAGCAACTCACTGTAATGTGCCAACTGTGGGGTGAACCAGTGAGCACAAGGCAGAACAAGCAAGCCCACTCCATTTTACAGCCTCAGTTTATGACCTGTGTATGATAATCTGCGTATGATAACATATTATATCCTCAAAGTGCTCCGGAACCTGTGGGAGCAGATATATGGCATATATGGCATATATGAAAATGCTCTGTCGCTTGTACTTGATGGTTTGAAGGTACTGTAATTACTGTTGTGTTAGTCAAATGAGCCTGTCTAGGACAGGGAAGAGAAAGACATGACTGTGTGGTGAATTGGAGACACGAGGTCTTGGCAACTTGGAGGCTGGCCAACCAGCC
>JBBPDE010000083.1:7629469-7640864 GCA_037974605.1 Nannopetersius ansorgii | reverse complement strand
GTAATTTGTGTGGTGGAATGGGTGGAGAAGAGTGGCAGGAGTCATTTGTGCAGTGGAATGGGTAGAGAAGAGAGTGACAGACAGGAGTGGAGATTTGTGACAGGCAGGTACCAGCAATAGTGAAAGGGAATATGTACAGGATGTTAGTGAGATTATGTTGTATGGTTTGATGGCTTGGAGACAGTGGCCCTGACGACAAGACAGGAAGCAGAGCTAGAGGTGGCAGAGTTAACATTTGCACTGTGAGAGACAAGGATGGTCAGGATCAGGAATGAGTTTATTAGACTGACAGCTCGAGTTGGACCTTTTGGAGGAAAAGTCAGAGAGGCGAGATTGCGTTGGTTAAGACGTGCTGAGGAGAAATGTGTTGGGAGGAGGATGCTGAGGAGATACTCTGAATGTGTTGGGAGAAGGATGCTGAGAAAAGACTGTGAGTGTGTTGGGAGAAGGATGCTGAGGATATACTGCGAGTGTGTTGGGAGAAGGATGCTGAAGAAAGACTGTGAGTGTGTTGGGAGAAGGATGCTGAGGAAAGACTGTGAGTGTGTTGGGAGAAGGATGCTGAGGAGAGACTGAGTGCGATTGGAGGAGGATGCTCAGGAGAGGCACTGAATGTGTTGGGATGGGGATTCTGAGGATGGAACAGCAGGGAAGAGGACAAAAGGCCCAGTAGAAGGTTTATGGTAACGGAGAAAATGCAAGCAGGTGGTGTGACAGAGGAAGATGCAGAGGATGGGAGGAAATGGTTGATCTGCTGTGGAGACCCAAAATCAGGAGCAGCCACAAGTAGAAGAAGATTTTTTAAAGATAAGATAGCCCTGTTTTTAGTCTCACAAGTGGAAAGGAGACCCAAAAATGACAAACAAATAAAAACCGAAAAAGTCTGACAGAAGAGAATTGGGCTAGATAAATAAACGGCCTTTGAAAGGGAGCATGTGCCCACGAACACGCCAAACACATCCTTTATCCAATCAGCACGCGAGAACTTCGTGACCACGTGACATTAGGTTTATAAAAATCGCCGTGACATCAGCTGTTGTTTACACACAGCGAGTTTGAGAAAGGAGACAAGAAAGGAGACAGCAAGAAAACGTTGTGGGACAGAAAAAAACATGGCAACAGACATCGAAAGGCTGGCCTTGTTCGAGGAGGCACACTACGACGAGTATGAATACTACAACCTTAACGAATATTCGTGTCATGCAGGGGGAAAAGGCAGAACTAAGAGAGAAATCGGACTGAACACCAACCGCCACTGCCCTGCAGGACACGAGAGGAAAATAGTGGAGAAATACCAGAACAGCGAGATGAAACGCAAAAGAACCAAAAGCTGCTCGTCCTGAGAGGTGAAATTTGGTAAGGGTGTGTATTTTAATCTTTTTTTACCCGGTAGTTAAGGTTTTCTGTCCCTTAAATGCTGCAAAATATGTCTGGACAAGTTTCTCGCCCACCCTGATGTTGTGTAACAGCAGCCATCTTAAATAACACCCAGCAAAATGTCTGACACATTTTCTGTATATTTCAGATTAAAATGTGCTTCAGTGAAGACTTGATGTATGAATGTAATAAGAAGCCTTGTTTAACTTGTTGGTTTCTGTTTCAGCCGGCTGGAGACAAGACAGGACTGGTGTTGATGTGAGAAACGGATTGTGGTCCAAATGTTTGTTCACCCTTGCCTGACCTGCCAAGGTTTGGGATCTACCTTCTTTAGACCCCGCTTTCCATGTGTGATGGTTGGAACTCGATCCCCCATAGTGTCAGCTTGCAGCTGAGCACATGAATATCACATTATGTTCAGGTGTTGGCCCTGTATAAGTGTACTGTAAGTGGTGTTTGTGTTTTTAAGCTTTGAGTCACTTAAATAAAGATTGGAGAAAGTAAAGAGCAGTTCTGTCATGCATTCTCAAGGTCACATTTAAATAGTGAAGTCTAACTCCATTGTGTTAAAAGCCCAGTCTTTTGTTTGTACTGTATCCACACACCCAGTTCATTTGTTTTTCCTCCGTTACAAAACACTTTTCAGCTTTTGGAAAATGAGTACCCCTCTAGGTCTAGATTGGTGGTTGAGCACCATCACCACTTTAAATGTTTTTTTAAATTATTTTTTAAACACATTTAGTTTATGACTTCTGGGTCTGGAGGGCTACTGGCCTGCACAGTTTTTCTCCTCCCTACAATTGATGGACGAGTGTTTAGGGCAGGGGTGTCTAACTCCAGTCCTAGAGGGTCGTGATCCAGCATGTTTTGGTGATTTTCCTGCTCAAACACCCGGTTCACCTTGCCACTTAATGACCGTTTGAGAAGAACTATTACACTGCTGGACACTGGAGGTCGACACCCCTGGTTTAGGAGGTTTCCCCTGTAATCAAAAGGTTGCGAGTTTGAATCCAGGAGTACTAGTGGTAAAATTTGAGTTACCCTTGAACAAGGTACTATTCCCCTGTTTGTAGCTTTGCTTGGTGAAAGGGTTAAATGTAGAGAAATGTCGCACTGTGCTGTTGTGTTCACACATTTCTATGAAGGACCATGATATTCAACTTATGGTACCTCTTTGGATTAGCTGTTAAGGGAAAAATTAAACAGCCCTTGGGGATCTTTTAACACTAAAACCCCACCTTTTAGTTTCTATGATTCTATGCTACTGGCCTGCAAATGTTGATTTCCCTGCTTCCTACATGATTTAACCTAGAAAGTGGAAGAACAGTTTTTTGGTGCATTGATGTGCATAACCCCCACCTTATGCACATCAATGCACAAAAAAACTGGTCTTGCACTTTCTAGGTTAAATGAGCTAATGGGTGCTAACTGACAGTAATGTCTTCTGCAGACAGGAATAGAATTAAAATAGCAAAGTCCTTAAACAGTAGTAAGAGCAACCAAGTGATTTTTTTTTTAATCCTCAAAACTAATGTCCATGCACTTCTTGGCTAGAAAGGCTAGCAGCATAGAGGAACCTGCCTGACCAGAATAGCATATAAAAATTGCTGTCCCAAAGACTTACAGCCAAGTATGTCACGTGGTATGGGACAGGCTGTGTAAAAGAAACTGCACATGAGACCTGACCCCAATCTAATATTGCTGAATGTTAATTATTTGCAATAGTGATATGCACAGCAGCGACAGCTGTAGCCCAGCCTATGCCAAGTTGTTTGGCATGCAAGACATCCTATATTAGAAAGGTGCTGCACACCAGTGTTTGCTAGTCAGTATATCACCAGTTCAAATGAGTGACCGATTTATACCACAAGGCAAAAGCAACAATAATTTACTTCAAATATATATTTTTATTTGAAAACAATCAGGCATCTAGTAGCCAATCAAAGCAACACATTCTTAAATACTCTCAGTTCGCTGAATGACTCATACTTCTCCAAAAAGCGATCACACAGGCACCACCCTGCTCATAGAAAGAGTGTGGAAAATCCCCAAACCACTTCATCAACTTGACATCAAATGTCAAATAACAAGCTGGTAAGTTTTGGCTGAACATTTCCTTCTTGTGCCTCACTTTTTCAGTACATATTTGTGAGAGGAGTCTCCGTGTCTAGGAGGGAAAAGAAAAAAATTAATTCAAGCATATCTGGATACTTTGGATGCAGGAAATATTTAGAACCCACAGTAAATGCATCTTGTACATGCACTATTTAATAAAGCATAAAAAGGGGTCCTATAGCTATACTAAGTATATTTGGAGGTACGTTTGGTGTACCATTGAAACCTGAGTGTTCATATTCTTCATGAATCATGCATAGAAGTACTTCAGTGTGATGTGCAATGATTCGCCACATTCTGTGGAGCATGAATCGTGTCGTATCCAGACGCAAGTAGTATACAAATACTTTAGAAAGGCATGCATAGCTAACCAAAGGAGATGCTGACCATCACCGCTTATGTGCCACTGGTACTGACCCCAGCATGAGACCAGTGGGGTTAAATTGATTCTAATTGTTGGAACACAGGCTTAGCTTTCTATTGGGTGCCCTAGGACAGTAACTACAGAAACTGCAGTACAACAACCCACCCTTGATATACAATACTAAGCGTACAAAGCACTTGCAGAATCATCATCCCACTATGGGGCAAAACAGTCCTACTAAACTGGGATGCAATTCAAATTGGTCCATCCAACAGCAATTAAGCTTTGCAGCTGCTAAGAGGTTATTGTAATTATGCTATGGTGTTTGACATTGCATTGTCAGTATGATACAGTCTTGGTATAAAATGGTTCGGCCTGAAACATAACGCACATTTACCGTCTTTCAGTCCGACTTCATGTATGGCTGTTATACGAAGCAGGAAGGCCAAAAGCATAGTGTCCAAGTTATGGGCGAAAAAGACAGTGAAGTTGACATTCCTAAAGACAGAACAGCTTCTGAAAATGGAATAAGGCTCCATTCCGTCAGCGCAGGTCTGTAGCATTTGCCTACAGGCCAATCGTATCTAGAATCAGCTACTCCCAGATGTTTCATGAACCAAGGTTGACCAAGGAAACATGCGCACACTGGCAAACAAGGTCACCTAATGTACATTCTACTAAACCTACACTACTGTCAGTAGAGGAACATTAGAAACTGGCATGACATCTTCAGGTTCTAATCCAGAAAGGGGGAAAAAACAAGCTTGACTACACAAATAGTCAAACACACCCTTTGGTGGGCCTGCAAAATGCATCATTTGTACAAAGGAGAGCAAATCAACTGACTTCCAATCATACAATTGTCTGTTGTTTGTGCCCTGATCAACAAGTGTCCTCCGGTGACCCACTAGAATTGGGCTTTAGTGAACAAGCTTGTGAAGGAAGAACAAAAAGCTTTGCAGATTTGGAACAACAACATGGAGATCCCTGTAAGGTCTGGTCTTCTAGCAGCACTGTCGCCCTCTGGTGGCCCCCTGAGAGGACTAGCTCTTGGCTGCGCGGAGCTTTCGACGGAAGTACTCTGGTGCCGTCTCCTGCAGCCACTCGGGATCAACCAAACACAGGTCCCTCATGTAGCAGCGAGAGGTGTGCAGTAGTTCGTTGAATACCACGTAGGCCGGCTTAGACTGGAATAGGACGGAGGATGGGTGGATGGACACAGGCTGGTGGGTGTCCAGAGCCATGTAGCTGCCGTCTGGCTGCAGCTCAGCTGCGTTGGTGAACATGCCGTGAGCCAGGCAGCGCCGCACATTCACCAGCTCAGAGTGTGAGGATTCCAGCTTCAACCCCAGCTACACAAGAAATAGCAGAGGTTTAATCACACATCACTGAAAAGAAACTTTGTCGGTCTTTGTCCTATACTGCTTGCTTCAGAGAACACTATTTCAACCCTCTGTGTACTTGTGTATGTGGCTGGGCTGACAATAGTCATTTAACCAGTTAACTACCAACATGTTAGCCCGACTGATCTAGTTCTGGTTCTAGAAAGTTGTCAGGCCCTTCGTTTAAACAAAACCAGTGTTCTTACTCAATCTTACTTGATCCATCAGTTCACATGGTGGTGCATTTGCACAGTGCACGTGTGGTAATTGAAGCTTTAATACAGAATTCAGTTATCATGAGTGGAGATACAGAGTATTTAACAAGGCCTTTGAAAGTGTCTCAGTCAGTCAGATTTTAGGAAATGCAGAAGTGTTACAGAAGCCAGAAATAACACGAGCACTAGGGGGCAAGAAACAGTGTTCCTTGTTCTTCGTTCTCTTTCAGAAAGCTGTGAACACCCATGCAGTACCTTAATGCAAATATCTCTCAGCTGAGCTCGGACTTCAGCCACCAGGCCCATGTTCCTGCTGTTTACAAAGTTCTCTCTACACCACTCCTGTAGAAAAGAGTGAAACCGATAAACAGTGTTTAACCTAAAAAAGGTCAAATTTTAACATAAGCATACCATACTCATGTGAAGACATGGGATGGGGGCAGCAGAGCCAGGAGATTAGATAGTTTTCTTTTGATTCACAGTGAAAAGAATTTACCACTGCAAAACTTTTGTAGGAACAATGTGACACACCTTGTTCCCACTGACTTTCTTGAAGGCCCTGTAGATGCTGAGGAGGGTCATGTGGTCTCCCTCGCTGGAGATGAATTTCTTGCGCACGGTGATCACCTCGTCTCGGCGGGCAGGGGGGTTGTAGAGCACGGAGTCCACCGACAGCAGAGAGACGATGGTCAGAACCTCCTCTGTGCAGGAAAACTCTGGGGAGATCAGGATGGTCTACAAGGGCAGAGATAAGCTTTATACAGTGTTCTATACACTTTAAAGTTCTATACAGTGCCAACAAATGTTATGAGACTTATAGCAGCAGCCTATAAGTCACAAGAGTGGTGAGAGTTTGATGACGTAAGTGTACCCAGGTCTGAAACATTAAGCTTAATGTGAACACAGACCACTGTGGAATTAGGGAGGGGTCACAATTGTGCTCGGGCACAGTACAGGGCAACCTGGCCTAGTGGACTCTCCAAGTGGACTACATCTTGCACAATGCACCGCGGCAGTCATCTACTCCTGATTCTACTTGTGAATGAGGGAGCAGAGAGCAGTGATAGTTTTGAGTTTGTGGTAATCAGTGATAACGGCGCTATAAATAAACGACGATACTTTTTTAAGTAACGAGTAATTAAATGAATTAACGTTTCCCCGTTTACAACGCCGTTACCGTTACTGACAATAAAATGCGTGTTACTATAGCTGAGAACACTGAAGCCGTTTTCATGCGAGCGGCATCTCTCTCAGTTTATCTGGGGTGGGTGGGGGTGTGTGTGTGTGTGTGTGTGTTCGGGTCCGGGGCGGGACACATAACCAGTGATGATGATTGGTGTGTCTGTAAACACGTGGTGTAACTGAGAACGCGATGATTGGCTTAGATAGAGTAAATTTCCATTGTTTGACAATCAGAGGCAGAATAGTGCAGGTACAGAGTAGTGCACTTTTCCCTCGCTGAGGTGAAAGGCAAAAATGTTGAATTTGATAGTTGTCTCTCATGTTGTCCCACAACATCATTAAAATAGTGTAGGTTAGTGTACAATGTTTTATATTTATTTTATAGTTGTATTAAATTCTATTTTTTTTTTAAGTAACACAATAGTTATTTTGCCTGGTAATAAGTTACTTTTATAATGATGTAACTCAGTTACTAACTCAGTTACTATTTGCGAGAAGTAACTAGTAACTATAATTACTTTTTTAAATGTACTTGCCCAACACTCTGCAAACCTCTGAGAGCCTGAGGTAAGTGCTGCTTTTCTGCTAGCTGCTGAAGGTGGAGAGCTAACTTCATCAACAGAATGACTGCTTCATCATTACATTACATAGTATACAATCATTTCTGTAATGTGCATTAGATGCTATGGAAGAACAGTCTACATTAAATGACTTTGTGAAGGTTTCCAGTGAGCAGCAGATTTACACCCTGATGTGAGGGGCCAAGAATGAAAAGATGTGACAATACATTCTGACTGTATACACTCACAGCTTGCTCCCCTCCATCTAATGAATAACAATAAAATGCACAGGCCCCCTCCAATGCATGCCATACAACTGTGCAGAAGTGTGTTCTCTGAGAGGACATGGACGCACTTTCACTTAGACAATTTGGACGTAATTAGACCAAAAGTTTTGCACACAACTGCATGTTTACTCTGCCCTAGACAAGGATAGGACCACCTAAGTGATCACAGTTGGAGACTTTCTAAAGAATATTTGCTTTTGTTCATATAATGACATCACACTGTTTTGCATGGATATCTAAACAGGTTATACAATGGTATTACATGATGCTACCAGAGCTAAAAGAGAAATCCTGCTTTGTGGAACAGCCCCTTCAGGTTCAACCAAGAGCTTTGGCTGAGGAGTTAAACCAAGTCCAAATGTGTCTCAGAAGTGGAAACGGCAGCATACACAACTTGAGATTGTTTCCTTTTTTCTTACCTTTGCAAAGCGAGGCTCCAGGGGAAAAGAGGCCATTTTCTTGCCAAGAGGAGTGAGAGAGACGTGATCGTCCTTCCTCTCCACGGCCCCCAGCAGATCCAGCTGCTCTACTGCCATTCGCATAGACTCTGTCCAATCACAATCAGAGGCCTCTGTAACACTGCAGGTCCAAAGCATCTTCTGCACACTTATACAAAACCTTGTATCTCCAAAACAGTAACTTTATAAAAGGGATGGATGAAAAACATGATTTTATGTATACATGCATGTGAGTACATATAAAACGCATCTTAACGTAAAAACTATTTTCCCCACATAATTCTGGATCATTTCCATCATCCATTCATCATTAATGACAAGGTCAGTTAGTGTTTACAGATTATGTACAATATTGGAGATACATGGTTTTGTTACAACTGTGAACAAATCTCTAATTTGGTATATAAGGGAAAAACCTTCCTAACTTACAATGGAGGTAAATATAAAGCAGGTCGCTGGTGTTCTCAAATTTTAAAGAACTAATTGTTTTGACAGTACTGATGTCATCTATGAAAATGAACAAAAGGACAACATATAAAACATGGGATCAACTCTTTTACTTGAGAACTCACTACAGCAACCAAATAAATCAATGAATCAAGGTCACATGAAGAGGACATCAGCCGTTTTGGTGGTATACTCGATGGTAGTATAAATCATGATCAGACTCTTACCAGGTGAAGGCTTGGACATGAAATCAAAGTTTAGCACATCCGGAACCCCCAGAGCCAAGAGCTGCAGAATCACACCCGCCAAGTTGCACCTACAAACCCCATAAAGAATGTGTTATTCACATGAGTAATCATGAATGAAGGCATTCAACAGGTACACACCCTCAAAAGAGAACACATTTCTGCCCATTGTAATGCACAATTACTGCCCAATAAAATACAATAAAACTGTACATTTTCTTTTAATCCCCTTCACAATCTTCTAATACTCAGAAAAACAAACCAAAATATGGCATTAAAACTTGCACGTGATATACTGACATCTTAATTGTGTTCTCTGTAGTGCGGCGGCCCTCAATCTTTTTTGTGCCACGGACCCGGCTAGTTATTATTTGGACAGATGTATAGATGCTCTGACTGCAGTATCTTGGTTAAATAGTTGACTCAGATTTAAGCTGTTTTTCAGGTAAGAAACAGTTGTGGACTTCTTAAGCACTGATGTACAAAGCTCTGGATAAGAGCGTCAGCTAAATGCCGTAAATGTAAAACAATATTTTTACGGACCGGTATAGATACAACTAAACCAAAGCGCGTTAGTTTTTTACTCATTTTTGCTCATTTAACATTTATGTACCGTATCCTGTAACTGTATCACAAGCGTTTTTTTTCTCTTCAAAATACAAGATCTTTCAGGCTTTGATAATCAATTAAACATTTTTAATTCTGTATTTCTGTGCGGCACGGTATAAAATGACTCCTAGACAGATACCAGTCCAGGGTCCGGTGGTTGGGGACCTCTGATGTTGGGGATGTGTACTTTCACTTGGAAAACCAACAAAACATGCTATTTGACCATGATGGCATACTTATAATTCCTATAAATACAAATGGCACGGATTGACATAAGTGGCACGCAAGCCTGAACAGATTTAAGTGGTACGCAAAATGCGCACCAGTTTGTCTTTACAGCACAAATGCGTACTTATTTGTGATACTGCGCACAAAACCACAACCCAGATTTAAGGTAAATTTCCGATATGTATGTCTGATTCATTGCACTGTAATCCACATCTAAAACAGAATCCATTTAAACTGTGCAATCCCTATAAAATACCTTTGTATTTCAGGTATGGTCATATTGGCTAGGTTGTCAAACTCTTCCTCGGTGTACAGGCGATAGCAGGAGCCCGAGTCCTCTCTGCCTGCTCTGCCCGCTCGCTGCCAAGCCTGTGCTTTAGACACCCGCTGCACGGCCAACACCTCCAAACCACTGTCTGACAAACACAGCACACAGCAAAAACAGTACATCACACCATCTGCAGTGGAGATGAGTTCATATATAACTGCTTTTGCATCAGATCACAAACTGTACGTGTGCAATAATATCTTTTCATGAAACAGTGTTTCCATTAGTAACATTTCTAAAAATAAAAATCTGTTGGTAACATGACTACCACTATTGGCATGTCGACTGGTATTGGTACATTGCCCCCCCTCCACTTAGTGGATCTCACCTGGATTATAGCGCTTGGCTTTCACCATCCCGGTGTCAATGACGTATTTAATGCCAGAGATGGTTATGGATGTCTCTGCAATGTTGGTGGAAAGAATGACTTTCCTACAACCCTGCAGAGGAAGAGCATTACTTACCATCTCAATAAAAGTTATTGAGCTTATTGCACAAACACAATCAGAAGCATGTATCCAAACAAGCATAAAAATACACGCAATGGCATGAAATGCAACATGCTCATACTGATTTCTTGCCCCCAATATTATTTACTATTCAGATACAGGATGTGGTCAACTTAAAAGCTGCAGAATTAAACGTTAGCAGCAAATAATCATACTGGCATATTCTACATACTGTACCATTCAACTTCTACCATTAACACTAGTTTGCTAAACTCAGACGGTTCAGTGGTCCAATAATGGCACTCCCATTAAGCCTTATGTGAATAAATCTGCTTAGTGAATCTATTAACTCCTATCAGAAGGTTGTATTCCTGTGGTTACCTTGGGTGCAGACTGAAAGACCCTGAACTGCTGGGTGTGAGGTAGTGAGGCGTACAGGGGAATGACGGTCATCGGCCCACATGTGTCTGGTAGGTGCTTGGCAATGTCCCGGCAGGTTCGAGCCAGCGCCTCAATCTCCTCCTGACCAGTCATGAACACCAGGATGTCATGAGATGAAGGGGCTTCCTGCAAAGCCAAAGGAAACATCCATTAGAATGACCAAACACCGGACACCCATGTCTTATTCATTTCCTGCCCAGAGCTTAACCTGCTGAAGATTCTTCTCATTTCATTTTTAATTTTGACAAATACATTTGGGTGAATGGAATAAGAACCAGAAATCTGGAGGAAACTGCTTGTTATTTCCTTATTATTACTGCAAAGACACGCAGAGACAAAAATTCAACAATAAAATATGAAGTCTAAATAAATACTATGGATAAAGAAAACAGTTAAGAGAATTAACTAACACAGATGATAGTTAGGAGTATGTTACTGCATGTAGTTGATCAGTAGTTTACAAGTAATATTTAAATAAGTAGTGATTTTCAAGTGGTAAGTCTATGTCACACGATGAAATGATTTGGTACATTATGGTAGAAAACGTAATATGATACATCATAGCACAATAATGCACATACTGATGGTGATTTAAACCCGAGAAACAGCAGAACAAAGCAGCATCGGGGTATTTACATTTACATTTACGGCATTTATCAGACACTTTTATCCAAAGCGACTTCCATTCCCTAACTACAGGGGA
This sequence comes from Nannopetersius ansorgii, assembly GCA_037974605.1. Taxonomy (NCBI): domain Eukaryota; kingdom Metazoa; phylum Chordata; class Actinopteri; order Characiformes; family Alestidae; genus Nannopetersius; species Nannopetersius ansorgii. The sequence goes on along the minus strand of JBBPDE010000083.1, from coordinate 7,629,474 downwards.
CAGTC
>JBBPDE010000083.1:7586149-7601531 GCA_037974605.1 Nannopetersius ansorgii | reverse complement strand
TATATATATATGAGACTGCATAATGTGGTAATAGTACCAAACCCAACATTCTGATTAGACAGCTAGAGTAGACAGTAAGCCTGCCGGATGGACAGTGACTGCTGTGTAAAAGAAAGCGGGGAGAGCCGGGCAGTCAGAGTTCCTGCTGCTGTAAGCCACAGTTTGGCAGAGAGGCTGTCATTTGGTTAACTTCAAAAGGTACATGTCTTCCTCAGACAAAAAACAGAAATATTCTACTCTGTGCTTGGTAGTGAACCCCTTCCACAATCCAAAAAAGGCAATGACAGCCCTCAGCAAAGGCCGTCACTAAGTCTTCCCTATAATACCAACATGGTGCCACAGAGTCCAGCACAGATTAGCAAAATAGCAGGCTTCATCATTTAAAGCAACCTGCAATAACAGAAGTAAAACAGGCAACACTGCTGAATCATGCACACACTGTCTTGGGGAACTGATCACAGATAAGGAAAACCCAAAATAGAACTTTATTTTGAAAAGTGTCATCATATCACTTACACTGTCAACTCATTAAAGCATGGTGCAGCATAAGGTCAAGTTAATCTACGGCCTAAAATACTACTGATTCATTTAAAGCAGTTGAGAAAACAAATAGTTTTAATGTTCTTAATCCGCTTTGAGCTAATGAGCTTCCACTTAAATGTGTTGCATAAATGCGTAGCAAACTCTCTATTCTCTACTAACTATAAGCTAGTCAGTTCATAACTGACGTCCGAGTAAAAGTTTGAAATCCTTCCATGATATATATAGTTCTCGGGGCAATTTAATCTTTAATGTGACTGATGTCCTCAAAGAGAATTTTGCCATATCACCCAAGCTTACTGGCAAAGTCAGTTTTATTCTGTCCAAATATACATTATAGACAAAAGTATTAGGACGCCTGACTATTACACCAACAGGGACTTCAAGGACACTGCATTCCTATGAATAGACTGGAGTTGGTCCAGCTTTGAACCTACAACTGCTTGCACTCTTCTTGGAAGACTTTCCACAAGATTTGATTGGTTCTGTGCTCATTCATTCTGAACAGCATTTATGAGGTCAGACATTGGTGTTGGATGAGAAGGACTGGCTTACAATCTTTGTTCCAGTTCATCCCAAAGGTGCTGGATGGGGTTGAAGTCAGGATTTGCATGGTCCAGTCAAGTTCTTCCACACCAAACTCTTCCAACCATGTCTTTATGGAGCTTGCTTTATGTACTGGAGCACAGTCATGCTGGAATGGAAAAGGGTCTTCCCCAAATACAAAGTTGGAAGCATGGCATCATCCAAAATGTCTTGGTATGCTGAAGAATTAAGACTGTCCTTCACTGGAAGTAGGAAGCAAAGCCCACACCCTGAAAAACAGGTGTGTCCCAATACTTTTGGCCACATAGTGTACCAATATGTGATTTAACCGTGTGCTGCTGAGAGTGGTTTGCATGTTCCATAGCTCTGCTTCGGAATGCAAAACATTACATCACTGCTTGGATCTAAAGGAGACTCTCTTCTCTACTTAATGATTAGCATTTCTCTCATAGATTTCGTTAGGAACCCACTTTTCTCTCTTCAACAGCTGAAGCCCCTACCAGCATTCAATTTTTCAATCTCATCTTACTTTCTCCATCTGGATTCCTAATCCAGACTGTGTAATTGTATAAACTTGAGAACCAGCGGATAGAAAACTGTCTAAAGATTGCCTGGAGGCAGACGGGATGTTCACAGGCCACAAATGTGTGTGTCAATTTATATGACATAAAATAGAGGTACATTAGGTTCAGGGTGTAGGTTAATGGAAGAACATAGAAAGACATTTCACATCTTCTCACATCTGTTCCACATGTTTCAGCTTCTCTTTGAGGCCACACTGGCTACACAACAGCTTCTGATCATCAAAAACAGCACAAGCCTAATATTGCGTAGGCTACCCCCCGTGCAAACAAAAAAGCTATGACCCATCCAAGTATGGACATCACAAGATCTCTGAAGGTGAACTGTGGTATCTGGCACAGATTCTCAAATGGATTGAGAGAGGCAGGGTGCATTATCCAGCAAAAAGACCCACTGCCATTATCTGAATACCATTACCATTAACGGATGTACTTGGTCTGCTGGCTTCTCTCTTATCATTAGTGTGAGAGAAGTCTCACATGTCACTGCAACTTTGCATGTCTTTGCATTGCATTTCATCAAAAAAATTGCACCAACAGTGAAATTTACTGTCTTTTCCCCATTCTATTGTGTTGTTAAACATTGTTTTAAAACGGAACATGTGTGGCCTATTAAACGTAAACAAAAATGTATCAATGCACACTTAAAACAAAAAAAAAATAAATAAATAAATAAAACAGCAAATCTCGATGGAAAATGGAACATATATAAAAATAACTATAAATAAAATGTCATTTTGTTTATTTTGTGTTCCTCTATTGTCCATTAACTAATGACTACTGCACATATCTGCGAATATATGATGACAAACTACACAACGTACACAGAACTCCAAGGTCAGTTCATGTGTTTGTTCCCAGCAAGGACTAAAATGTGAATGAAGGCTGGTTTGTGAATGTGGCGGTTAAAAAGGCATTCAACACAAACAATTGCAAAACATCCTCAGAGACGCGCATGGTAGCCTGGGAAAATGGTGGCAATGCCCACCTGACAAGAAAAAGAAGAGCTCACCTGCAGACTGTCGTCCTCTTTGACCAGCTCTTTCTGTGGGAACAGGTCCTTGGCCTGGATATACTCCAGACTGGGAGGCCCCTCCTCACCCTGCAATAAAGCAGTATGCATTGTATTAGCAGAAATAAACAGACGAGCACAATGAGTGTGTGCTCATTGGTAATTTTATGTTTAGACAACTGTGCACAAATATGCACACATGCGTGTGATAGGATAGCTGCACATCTAAGCACATGTCACAATAAATATCTCACTTGCACGTTCCATGTGATGTTTAAACATTTAAGCACTTGCTGCACACTTCCTCAAACACAGACAAACTGCAGTATCAGAATGATGTTCTAGTTCCAGTCTACAGTGTCAGAAATATTACCATTAAAGGAACAAAAGAAATCATCAGTAGCAAAGAAACGACACCATTGATTGCACCCGAAGCAGACATATTTTCTGAAAATAATGTTAACACAATCCTCAAAGGTTTGCTTTGCATTGCTTATATCCATGCAAAAACCTTGGACTGTGCCAGTGCGGACTCTGTGAACATTTCTGTGAGGTGTATTGTTCATTGTGTGACTACATTTCAGGCCAGACGGTAATCTGCCATCACAAGGCAACGTGTTCACAGCCATCACGTAGCAGATTAAACATTGACCGAGAACGACCTTGAGCAATCGTCCACTTCATCACAGGATGAGGTGAAAGACCTCCCCTTGGCATTAGAAAAGGGTGCCAAAGAGAAATGAGCAGGAGTGTGTAGTGCCATTCCAACAAACAGGGGTTCACCTGAGACAACACTTCACCAAAGCCAGACATAATGCTCTACGAACAAAATAATCCTGAAAGTTGCCTGCTTGTTTCAAAATCAAGGATAAAAAGTAAATGGGCCAAACATTGAGCCCAGAGACACTTGATCTTTGCACTGGGCAGCAGTAGAAATTAGCAGCATGCTGAACGCTGAGACTGCTACGTGTAAAACTACTATTCAGAGGGTCTGCCCTCTGACTAGTAGCCGATTAACAATTTCGTTATTAACTTTATGCTGGTATTGGACCCATAAATGCAAACATTGCCTGAGGCCACAGCATACATTTAAACACTTCACAAAGAGTACAAATACTTGGTTGTAATGCGCTGGTAGTAACAGAAGGCTAACAAATATGTACCTACAAAGACACAGGAACTTGTGAGAGTCATCCTGCACAAAAGCTACAAATAAACTAGCACAGAGAGGGGGAAATGTAAAGTGGCCCCTTATAGCCACAGATGAACAAACTACAGCACAGCACACAAGCGTACCTCAGTGGTGACACTAACAGTGCTGGGATTTGAACCCACAACCTTCTGATCTCATGGTGAACTCCCTAACCACTAGAGGCGGTGACAGAGCAAGAGAACATAAATTGCAACGTGTTTGCCACTGTTGTGGTCAGAGGTTACGACACCATCAACCTGGTTCATCAACAAAACGTGTTTGAGTATCAAGACTGCTTGTAATCATGGTTAACCGGTGGGGTCTGTAAAACAGAACTCACTAGAAACACCAAGGCTCAGCTTATGATTATAATTGCGAACGCTGGATCAAAGCAACATTTTGCAATTTCAGTTTATGCATGTAAGGACATGCATCTAATGCTGAAGCAGATTATATCCAGTCTACAATTCGTTTAGCACACTTTGGTTTGAAGCAGTAGTGACAGGTTTACCCGTCTCGTTCTGTTTTTGCTAGTTTGAGCAATACAAATGTGAGGCATGTACTTTAGTTGGACATAATTATTTGTAGTACAATAAGTCGCTGTTAATTAAAAAAAAAAAAAAACAATATGCTGTTTTGAATTAAGTGCAAGTGACCATTCTGTCATATGCGAACGCACCACAGCACATAGTATGAACAGCACAAAATTCTTCCTCTGCATTTAACCCATTCACCAAATGAAGCAGCGGTACATTCACTTAGTGAATGGGTGAAGGGGAACACAGAGCCCGGGGAGCAGTCTGCGAGTACCTCAGAGGTGCTTAGCGGACGAAGGAATCAAACCCAAGACTTCCTGATCGCAGGGTTACCAGTAAGTTTCAGGTTTACCAACACTGTATGTAACCATAATTCTACCAGTGAATGTAGGGTTCTATATTGACTATACTGTGATGTTTGCGGAAGTCATCAGGAATCGCCCATTCTGCCCACTACTATCTCTGACATAAGTAAACTGGTCCAAAACAAACACCCCCATAGTCTAAGGCTCAGGGCTTACAGAAGCACAACCCCCCTTAGAGATAATTATCCGATTTAATTTGTCTGCTCTTTCATCATTCTATTTCACTCTCAAAAAAGCTGAAAAAGCAATCGCTTTGGCCTCTCATCAGATTCGAAAGGAAAAATCTATTTAGTTCGACACCAGTTAGAGCAAGGCCTTGACTGACATCAATGCTGCTGTTTTATTCTTGGTTACAGAAGTCAGTGAGCTCAGCTGCTGGAGAGCGGTTTGGATTACTCTCAGCAAATGAACCTGTAAGTAAATTCAAGCACCCATAACACTAATTCTGTAACCTTTCATGCTGATTGGAAAAAGCAACATGGGCAAAGGATCAAGACATTTGCTAGGAATAGAAGCAGAACTGGCAAAATGTCAGTGGCCCCTTTGAAAAAGGCTATAAGCTTGGGGTGGGTTATACTGCCAAAATACTGGTCAAACTAAATCCTAAAACACTGCCAAAATGACAAAAATATAAAATGGCAATATAACATGTCTCCAAACTGTAAGCACTAAGACCTGGACACCAGGGGATTGGTAGTAGCCAACACTTTCTTGTGAACCCGATGGCCACAAAGTTGCAGGTTCAAATCCCCACTTAATCCCACAAGACACTTAACCCTCAGTTGCTCCAGGGGGACTGTCCCTGTAACTAATAATTGTAAGTCACTCTGGATAAGGGCAAATGCCCCTTTGCCTAGCGGTTAGGGAATTCGCCCTGTGATCAGAACGTCATGGTTTCAAATGCAAAGACTGCTAGTGACACCTCTGATGCTCCCTTGAGCCTGATACCATCCCCACACACTGCTCCCTTGGCACTGTGTTCCTGGCTGCCCGCTGCTTCATTAGGTGAATAGGTTAAATGAAGAGAACAAATTTTGTGCCATTCACACTGTGGGCTGTGGTGTCTTCACATATGACAGAATGGTCACTTTCACTTTACCTTATGGTCATGAGAGTAAAAACAAAAAAAAATTTGAGTCAAAGACAAAGTTAAAAGAAAGCATGTCTGATATGTTCAAATTTGATACCTGCAGCTGGAATGTTTTAAATGTTCATGAGGACACTGAAATATAGCCTGATCATTGCTAAATCAATGTGACGGATCCTCTAAAACAGAACTTCTAAAGATCTAAGTAACAGGATCCATAGATCAGCAAACTCCATGCTAAGTATAAAAGGGAAACAGTGATACTTGTCTGGGGAAGCACCTCTATGTTCCTGTTAATGTCTGGCAATAGAAGATGTAATTTAATGACCAAAAGTGGCAATTAGCCATAAATACCAGTCATCAGCCAGGATTTCCTAGGGAGAGGCAACCAGATTATTTAGCACCTCATGGTTAGATGTGTCAGCCCAGAAGAGTCAAAGGTCTGGTAGAACCCCAGCAGGTGGTTTAATGGTTCTATGCATGAATGTGTCTTGTGAACAAAGACCCTCACAAACATGGAAAAACGTTTGTATTTGCTCAAGAATAGAACCAGAAAAACATCTTACCTGAAGGATGTAAAGCTAAGCAGCGTTCGCCGCAGCCTGATGGACTTCAGTAAAAGTATAAAGTGTCTCTACAGCTGCACTTTTATGTCTAAAGTTAAGCTTCTTGAGACCATTCAGTGAGTTCCCTGCTTTACTGGCGAGGCAGATAGAAGGAGACCAGTTGTCCTGCACTTTAAAGCCATTTGTGTTAAACTGTTCGTTCCCATGTTGGAGAACCTTCTATACTCTTTAAAAAAAATTTTTAAATGGCTCTGTACACCCACAACCAAACACCAGATGTGAGGGGCAGACACAGATACAGACATCCAGATGGCAGGAGAAGAACCAGAGGGGACGGGAGGAGTATGACCTTCCAAAGGCCTCTCCTAACCTCTGCTGCTGTAGCTCTAATTAGACTTACTCTCAAGAGAGATTCTCATCATTTTATTAGGCTTCACCTAAACAGCAAACAGGGTCACGGAACGAGCACACAAAGGCGATTTTGCAATATTATTAGTTTCTAAGATGATTACAGAATTCTAGACTACCCTTCATAAGTGATTTAGTGGGCAGGTTAAGCACAGGTTTTAGCAGGCCTGGTCACTCTTACATTATAAATGAGAACAAACAGTGACTCAGCATTCCTGCATTACCTCTTAACAATAATAATAATAATAATAATAAAAAAAAAGCCAACCCACTTTTTAAAGTTTTAGTCTGTTGTAATCAACCCTGTACCTCACACATCATAGCTTTAGTTTAATTTCACAATTTGTAATAAATACATCAGTTTAAGTGCAGTTTAACAGATTAGAGGTACACTATGATGTAAGTACTTTTTGAAAATAATTCTAGATTCGGTGTCCAGGGAGTCATATGGGTGACGGCTGTGCATTCCTTCCCATAATCAGTCTCCTGTTTTCTTCTTCCTCGGTCCCTGAGGCGGCTACTGAGCTCCCGGCATTCATCAATGCCAGCGTCCCGCCAGCTTGGAGACGGCATGGCAACATGGAGTTCTCAGCGCCGCCAGACGTGCCAGACACTACCCGCTGAGCTTGGAGGAATAGATCAACAGAGCTCCTGGTACAGCTGGACAGACGTTACCTGTTGGGTTCAGAGGATTGAGAGTCTGCCGCACACTCAGATGCCCTAGCTCAGAGTTCAAATCAATACTGACCTTTCAACACAGTAGGGCAGTAGAGATGGACACTAGAGAATCAAACATGACCAACAGTTGCAGCTTTTGATTGGTGCATTCAATCATTCGAGTGCATTCCATTATATCTGTATGCTGATTTAAGAGAAGTGATTTAAATTTAGGGCTGGCTTTTGCCAACTAGTTAATGATTATAGCTGAAATGAATGGCCTTCACCTACATTAAAAGAGTTGTGTGTTAATATTGTACAGTGACACTATAGAAACAGAAGGTTTGGATGAACTGAAAGAGATCCCATCCCATCATCTCTATAGGAGCTTGCCTCATTTCCTACTGTTTCTCAGGGCCAAACAGTCTAACACAACTGTTAACAAACCATCACCCCATTGTGGGTGATGTTTTGTTAACAGTTGGTGATGGTTTAACAGTGTTTCACAAATATTTGTGAGGCATTTGTGATATTCAACTCAACTTTAAACTGTAGTGGTAAGGCACTGTCAAAAGATAAACTGCCAGTTCCATGTAACTTATGAGTCATGTGATCATATTTCCTTTGCATATGACCATGCATTTCATAACATGCTCTAGGTTTGATCTTTATAGACATTTTTGCCACTGGCAAAGAACAGGAGGAAAATGAAAGAAGGTGGGAGATTGACAGTTCCATTTTGGCTTTGGAATGTAGATTCCATCTGTGCATTCCAGCAAAGCCAAGACATAACAAGCCTGGCCTCTGACTCTACTTTCAGAAGACATGCTATTTGACAGACTGAGAGACAGTCAGTCCAGGAGCACTACTGAGTGCACAGTATGGAAGGGAAGGAAGCCACCATGAGCCAAGCTGTGATCACAGCTTCAAGATTGAATAATCCTTTCTAGAAAACATTTTGCCATAGATCTAAAACGGCAAGTGTATGAGACATTCAAAAATCAACACTGAAGCACTGAAGTCCCTGAAAGCGCCATGCAAGAACATCAATGCGCATCTGCCACTATTGCAATTTGCCACTACAGTCTGTGTGCTAATTCAATACTACAAATCCTCATTAGCTTGGTGTTGCTACAGCTGAAAGAAGACACCCTTTTGCAGGGTGACCTTCACTGCTAACCCATAACATTAAGATCTCTCACTGAATAAAATGGGCGCAAATACCACAGCAGGCCAGTCAGAGAGTCCATGCTAACCTCAGTACACCAAAAGAACCTAAAACAGGTGCCCACCTATGCACACCTTGTTTGGGAATGGTTTGAGGAACTGGACAATGAGTTCCAAGGCACTGCCCTGGCCTTCAAAGTTCAATATGCTTGAAAAACAAGCCCAATCAGTGGCTGGTCTTCCTTATAATTTATAGCAGGTCTGAGCATGTGAAAGGCCAGCAACACATTAGACAACTGGTCATTAAGAACTAACCAAATAAGGCTGACACTGAGGTCTGCAAAAGAAGCAGGTGACCCAGGTTACGCTTTCTCAGCTTGGGCAAACGCCTTCCACAGTTGTTCATTCACTGAGGCCCTAAATTGCATCAGCCAGGAGAGTTGACAAACGGCTCTGAGGAAACACCGTCTTTGGATCTTTGATGAGGAACTTCTTTTAAAGCCTTTAATGGTCATGCCTCTTTCTCTCTTCATACAAACTTCAGCCATTGAACTTTAACTCATTCTATCTCCTTTCCTCCTTCTTTCTTTCTCCCTCAGTGATAAACAGTCTGCCTCTTTCCAAAGGCTCCATTAAGCTGATGAATGGAATTCCAGCCTTTTCATTTACACTTGGTATGAAGCCAATGTGCAAGAGATGGCAGAATCTTGAAGTCTTCCATACAAGTGGTCAATTAGCAAATGGATCACCACAAGGGCGCCTCTCTCAGCAATTCCCTTTAAAGTCATAATTCCCCCACCCCCCCCAGAACACTTTAGAATGGGGTACAAAGCAACTCCACATTAAGTCATTAAATTCCATCTACATCAGGCAAGACACAGAATTTTCAATCAAGTCAGCGTGCTGATATTAAGAAAGAATTTTACTCCGGTGCGCGTATCAAGAGATGAAAAGGTAAAAGTTTCTCATTTTGCAAAAATGAACCAACAATCTGTAATAAGCAGTAAAGGTTGTGGAGCTACATCAGACTGTGCTTAATGGAAAGCTTGGACTGTTTCTGTGACTCTAAAGCCAGGAGCCATGGTGGGTTTGATCAGCAGGAATGACTAGATGGCGTACAGAGAGGATGTACAATAGCTAATTGACTGATGCAGAGCCAACAAACTGTCTCTGAATGCGGGCACAGCAAGAGAGATGGCTGTTGACTTTAAGAGGGTACAATGTGAACGCTCGGCACTGAACATCAACGGCGCTCCACAGTGGAGATCATCTAGAGCACCAAGTTCACATCACAGAGAACCTCACATGGACCCTCAACACCAGCTCCATCACCCAGACATTCCAGCAGTGTCTCTACATCCTGCGGTGACGGAGGATACGGCACTCCCCGCCCCAATTCTCACAACATTCTAGAGGAACTATAGAGATCATTCTCTGTAGTTGCATCCTGGCATTGTAGGGGATTGTGCTGCGCCTTTTCACAATACTCTGCAGAGGATAGTATGGACTGCTGAGAAGATCTTTGGGGTCTCTCTGTCCTCTGTGGCAGACCTTTACACCATACACTGCATCCCTTAAAGCAGAGCATTATGGATGACCTCCCTACCCCTCCATCGCCCTCTTTTCCCTTCTTCCATCTGGCAGAAGGTTTCACAGCATCTAGGGCTTGACTACCAGGAGGTGGAACGGTTTCTTCCCATCCAACTCCTAAACCAGAACTAAATAACCAACTCTACATTTCTTTGACACACATTGTACAATCCAGTCGCTGTTATTTTTGCACAACTTATTGCTGTCTATCACAATCTTTGAATCTTTTGTACATTTAATGCCCCAACAGTAGTCCTGTCCTGCCTGTACTTGTATAGTCTTATGGTGTTCTGCTCTGTTTTATTCTATGTGTTGCATCATGGTCCTAGAGGAACGCCGTTTCATTTCACTATGTACTGTGTATATGACTGAAATGACAAACACCCATTTGACTTAACCTGATCAGTTATTATCCACTTAATAAATCACAGTCTCAGTATTTGATGATTTGGTCAGCACAGGCCACGGTATCCATCACTGTGCATTTGACACCAATTCTTCTTTTGAGGATGGTAGATATGGCAAAATGGTATCAGACATTCTTACTACTACATTCTTACTGATGCTCTATAACTACCGACTGCAGACAAGAACAGACTAAATGCAACAGCGGGACCACATTTAAACCAATAAAAAATGAAAAAAGTGAGACATTCAAACAACTATTTGCTACTATGCAATTTATAAACAGCAGTCAGTATTTAGTATCAATAATTACTAAGAATCTAGCATCTACTAAGAAAAGCATTCCGTGATCATTTCCGTGCCACTGCCCATTGCTGTCTGCATTCAACACATTTATTTATCAGTGTAAAGATCAAAGGAAAAAAAAGTAGAGTTAGGAAAAGAATGCTAAAACACCTACAAATCCTCCTTCTCCTCACAACTCTCATTTGGTATTCTGGGTGATACTTGTGCCTAGATGTTCTAGACAGAAGCAATAAATTATAGAGTTAGGGACCGCAAGTGAGAGAGAGAGAGAGAGGGAGAGAGAGAGCAAGCACATGAGATTTAAAACCCGCCTCTCAGAAGTCCAGAATGGATCTTCAGGCCATCACTCCGTCCCCTAACAAATCCATCACTCTTTTTTCCCCATCCTCCTTGACTCCCTCCCACACATCCATCTTTCCACAGCTCTGCCCAGGCTCTCACTCACAGGATGAGCAGAAGATCACAGCTGTGTTAAAAGTAGGGCTGAAATCTTGCTTCTCTTTTGTTGTCCACTTCATTTAACACTGATCATTGTTATGAGCATGGGTGGATAAGGGTGGACAAGTTCCTTACTGCGTCAAGTTCGCCCCATGTCTGGGTGGGCTTCTGCAGGGTGCTCTGATTTTCTCCCACAGTCCAAAATCATGCACGTCAGGTCAACTGGAGATGTCCAAATGTGACTGAGCTATAGTGGTCCAGCGAGCTACGACTGATAGGACAGACTCCGGCGTCCCCAAGCGACTACAGTTAGGAAAGCCGGTTCCGATAATGTATGAATAATCTGTATTAGCAACAGACAATACTCAAGGTTCCAAAGTCAGCACTGGATAAAAAGTGGTGTCATACTATCACTACTGTATCAGAGTTTGGCTGCAGAAAACAATGTGTGCAGTGTGGAGCTACATTCCCCTGCCTATCTTGCCCCTGTGCTGTTGTGAAAGAACAGCTAGATGATTTCTCCTCCCAAATCGAGCAAGAAACAGTCATAATGTCACCTAGTGTACTACAATATTAACTGTTCAAAAAACTAAAGCCTAAAATCCAAACCCAACTGCTAAAACCAACTGATTAATGCTTCAAACTTGTTAAAAAAAAAGTTGGTTTCCATATTTGGTGAGATTTTTGGAATCCACTCAGGCTTACTTACTAAGTAGCCAAGTATTAGTAACACTATGCTCTTGCTATGCAGTCACAGGCAAAGCATGCTTGACTGTCAGAACTAGCAAACGACTCAAGAAAAAAGTTACGTCAAATCTCAGTCATCGAGGCTGAAAGTGAGGATTAAATCTTACTGCACTAAGAGGGGATGTAATACCAAACTGAGGTAAGATTTTTCCACTCGGAACGAGGACTGGTCACAAAGTGTTGCGAAATGTGTGTTTCAAAGACTGACTGCACCCAGGCAGTCTGCTCTCGATCTTAAATTCAAGCTCATACATGCATCCATGAAGAGAAAGAGACAACACACAGTCAAAGAACTGATAGAAATGTGAGAAAAGTCATGGAAAGGCTTATAAACTTGCCCACAAACCATTTTATAAATGATAGGAAGTAATGTGGCACGTATAAATGTGTATATTAGATGTGCCACATTACTTCATATAACTTACATGATCGATGTTACTAATTACTATAAATAATTCAGAAACTAATATGAAAGTTGTGTAGGGATAAGTTCATATAAAAAAGTCCTTGGGAGGGAAACACAATCTATTATTTGATAGATGCAGCGTGTTCCCACCGGACAAAGATGGAGGACACGGTGTGTCTGACACTCTGCGCTTTCTTTTTTGCTTCGTCACTCCTCTCCCTCCTCCCGCTCATCCCTTCATTCTTTCTGAAGAGTCATTTCCTGATGTAGTTACTATTTTAAGGGATGGTACAAAAAGCACCAAGCACAGAGTCTTCTTGCATAATGCAGGTTAGCAGTATATATATATATTTAAATAGTTTTTTTCCCCCACTTTTTTTCCTACTCTCGCTTTATGGCATGGGAGAATGCGCCACCACAGCTGTTTTCAAGCTGTCTGTGCACCTGCTCCGAGGGTGTGTGTGTGTGTATGTGGCTGAAAAAGGTGGTGGTGGGGGGGGGGGGGGTTCAGGAGGCACAAATTTGTTTTAATTCGCTAAAAGGTAAAACTGTCCAGTTTTAATCCCTCTGGAACAAAGAGGGAGCATATTCATTTGCCGAGATCACCGCAGCACAACTGACAGAAGGAATGAGACAGACAAAACAAACAAAAATAAAAAGAATGAATAATGGGTTAGCGTATTCAGACCAGCAGACATGCAGACTCTCAGACACCCATAGACGCGCACACATCTGAGAAGACCTGGCGAATGCATGTTGCTATGGAAACCGCCCCTTGTTTCCCAGGCCCACTTTCTTCTTTCCGAATTGGAGTTCACACTTCTCCCTGGTTCCTCGCACATCCTTCGGTCTGCGTGTTACTTCCGCCTTTTTCAACGGCACGTTCCCACACAGAGCTGGCAAAGGGAAACACGTTTAATCTGATGAGGGGCTTTGCTCTGGATTAGAGGCTCTCTCCCAGATTAGGACATTGCTAGCAGTCAATCCACACTTACAGTTGCAGCGTATACATGCAGGCCTATAAATGTGGCCCTGGTTTTAACAAAGATTAACATAAGAGTGTAGTGAGAATACCACAATGAATGCAGAGCTCTCTAAAAATCATTTACCCTGGCAGATCCACCTTAACATCTTCCATTCTAAGCACATCTTAACATCTTTGTGGGTCCCTATGGTCATAACAATACTTTGACATTATAACTATTATTGTGGCTGAATAATAAACCTATTGCTTTAGGACTAGAATGCCAGATCCTCAGCAGAACAGTCGCACTGTTGCAAAACATGGTCCACTATGGTCTCTCAGCTCTAGGTTATATGGATTATATTTAAAATATTACTAAAATATAGATTAAGTAAGTGGTGACCTAGTGGTTAGGGACTTGGCCCTGTGATCAGAAGGCCACGGGTTTGAATGCCAGGACTGGTAGTGGCACCACTGAGGTACCATTGAGTGAGGTACCATCCCCACACACTGCTCCCTCGGAGTTATTCATTAATTCAATTATTCATTCACTCCAAGAGTTATTTAGCAAAGCAAATGCAAAATGAGCCAATTGAAATGATCTACAATCACTCAGATTAAAATGTTGCTACATTAACCGTTAACGTTAAAAGTGAAAATGTTTCCTCCTTTCCTTGAAAAGTAACCAATTTGGAGATACAATGCTTTTATCTGCCTGTGATGAATCAACTGAATTGTTATATGCCTAGATACATAGAGACCCTGATGGAGAAGCTGAGGTATGAATATTTGAAGAACCTTTGGATGGTTTGGTTCTATAAATGGTCCACCCTGACCAACTGGTGTTTGTTTCTCTCGTTGTCAGCTCTCTCTCTACTAACTTCATCTTTGTCTCATCTATGTCTCTTTAAATCAAGAAACCATTCGATATTTTAGAGGGCAGAATATTTTAAATGTAAATAAGGCACAAAAGCACTTTTGTCACAGTACCTGGCTGAGCTACAGTGGAAAATTGCTACTTAAAAGATGTGCCCAGAGATCCATATGATAAATCCAACTCACTGTCACATAACACTTTCCACCCTAATGCACACTGAATCCTTGCACCTACATCAATGCAGCAAATTGTACCAGGTGTAATTGATTTTCACTTCGTCTTCACAATTAAATCACCAATCCACTAAAGGTGAAGACTGTGTGCAAACAGCTGACCACTCTGGTCCATCTCTACTGTCCCCACAGAACTCAAATCAGCTTACCTATACTGGGTCTGTGAGTCAAACGTTGAAGAGATGGGATAAAGCACTTTTATCAACCCTACAGGGCACTATTTAAAGGTATATAAAACCCCATTGAACTCTTCAAAGTGTGGGAAAACAGACAGTTTAGCAATCAACTGATAACCAATACTTTTAGGGGAACATCTAAAATGATAAGTACAATATTTCATACAGTAGTAAATAATCTTAGCCTCTCACCACTGAAAACACAGACATTGTCCCCGCCACAGCTTTGACATATAGATTTATATATTTTTTTCTATAGTGTATATAAGGCTTAGCATTAGCCCCCAGTGCTGTAGGAAGGAATTAGCGTGTATAGAGGGCTGAAAACGTTTCACCAAACCTTTCCTTTCACTTAAGGAAACAAGTAAAGTTAAGTAGTGAACAGTTATGGAGACTCATAGTATTGTTCTGTTGAACAGAGTACAAACGGCGCTACCAGCGCCGTGTAGCTTCGTCTGGGTCCTAATGCCCACCTGCTACCTACAGCAGCTTCAACAGCCAGTATATCATTTTAATTCAATAATGATAGCTAGACTTACTATTTTTCATTTCAATTCATAGTCTTGTTTCTATTTGTAAAGTG
>JBBPDE010000083.1:7563608-7577526 GCA_037974605.1 Nannopetersius ansorgii | reverse complement strand
GCACCTGACAAGAACATTGTGCAATACTGCGACATTTCTAGCATTAATTGTATTTTAACATGTTAACGTGGTAAATCTTTTTTTATTGTATTTTTTATTTTAATTTGTCACTGCATGTAGTAGAGATAAGTAGTATATGTGCAATACACGTGACATAAGTAGTGCTATTCACATGGTAAGGCTGAAGTAAAGAAAGGGGGCCCTTATGGTCACACTAATGGTGAACACACCACAGCACAGTGTGAACAATATGAAATTCCTTCTGTGCATTTAATCCATTCACCAAGTGAAGTAGTGGGCAGCTAATGACGCAGCACCCGGAGAGCAGTGTGTGGGTATGGTACCTTGCTCAAGTCTAGCTCAGTGGTGCCACTGGCAGTTCTGGGATTCAGTCCCATTAACTACTGATGGCATGGGCAACTCCCTAAGGACTAGGCCACAAGCTGCTTATTGCATAAAATAAGGTATTGGACATAATTAAATGCCTCCAGAACCAGGGAGGTTTTAAAATATATTGGGGATTTCCCAAAGCAGTACTTTATAAGTAAGCTGGCCAGGAGTGTGTACTGTCCAATGGGAAAGCAGCTGGTGGCCGGGTGGTTAGGGAGTTACCCCTGCGAGCAGAAGGTAATGGTTTCGAGTCCCAGGACTGCTAGTGGTTCCACTGAGGTACCCTTGGTATCCTGTTGGTGACTAGCCACTGCTTCACTTGGTGAATGGATTAAATGCAGAGAAAGAATATCACACCGTTCACACTGTGTGCTGTGCTGCTCACACGTGACTAAACGAACCACTTTACATTACTCTAAGGTCTCCCTCCAGCTAGGTGGGTTATTGGTTTAAGCTGTCTGACTTAAATGAGATTGTGCTCTGTGAAGCATCCAACCCTTTGCGAAATACACCCCATGGTCATGCAACGTTACGTAACTTGGACTGTTTTGAACTCGTGGGTTCCAATGAAACTCAAACTGAGCTCTCTCCACTGCAGCTGCTAAGATAAGAGCCTGACACGCTTGGAGGGGGGACCCCATCAAAAAACCAACAAACCACCAAACACCAAGCTTTAACAGAGCACCCCAACGCGGAGGAGAGTCTGAGACGAACGCCGTATCTGAGAGGAGCAGAAAAGATAGATTTTAATCGCGTTACTCACTCAGAAAGACAGCAATCAGCTGATAGCAACGGTGACTCAGGAGACGCCACGACTTCCGCCTTCGATTTCAGGAGCGACAACCAATCCGCAGCGACCTCAACACCCTCCTCGACCAATAGCGAGCCAAATCGTTCGCTACCATGACGTCACCCGCTCCGAGCCTCCGGAGCCAGAGTGCCGGAGAGGCGCGAACACGCCCACGTAGCAGCCAATCACAGCCCGGGACGAGCCCAAGAAGGGCGGGGACTCTAGTCGATGGGCAGAATGTTGCACCAATAGAAAATCACAGCGCGGCACTCGTGGGTCACGTGACACAGTCTTGCGGAGACGAGGATTTTTTTTAAAGGCGCGCGACGCCCTGGCACGCGGCAGCAAAGGAATGTTCTAGAAAAAAAATTCAGGAGTTTCTGCACGTATGAGTTTTATTACCGAAGATTAAAATAACAGGGACAATAAATAAACGAGCACTTGAGCCTTTGGATACCAATTAATTAATTGTTTTATAATTGTAAAAATGTATTATGCATCAACAATTTATATTATTTACAATAATTTACAATAATTTATTTATGTTCCTGTATTACAACAACATTTTGTATTACAAAGTGTACAATACGTTCAGTATTTATTTTGGCTCATGTTTCACAACAACATGAGCATAAATAAAGGAGCATTTAAACATTTGAACATCTAATTGCTCAAGTACTTCATTTTATTATAGTTACAATATAATACATTATTATAAAAAATTCTGCACTATTGAGTTTTGTTACTGAAGATTACAATAAAAGGAACATAAATAAAGGAGCATATAAACATCTGAATATCAAAAGCTCAGTTTGTTATATTAGTTATATTCTTGCTCTAAAAAATGCATTATGCAAGGTTTTTTTATTTTTTGTTATTAAAGATTACAATACCCTTGGACCAGTTGAAACAAAGGTACATCAGAGCTGCTTTCAGTTCACAGTTTTTCATAATAGAATTCACAATCTTTTAAAGGAGGTTTAATTTAACTGCATACATCAGGGGGTTATAATCCTATCCGTTAGTGATCAGTGTGTGACTGCAGGTGTTTGTTCAAAACAAACATGATTTATTAATTAGTCTCAGTCTGCCAGAAGCTGATCAGGAGTGCTCCTGCTTTGTTGGAATATAAACCTGCACCTCTAACTCAAATCAGTGCTTGGGTCCTGATGTGAGCATTACTGTTCATTTCATTTCCAGAAGGACCACTGAGCATGTGCCTTCTGAGTTTTTATGAACATTATATGGAAAAAATATTGGGACACACCTGTGTTTCAGGATTTGGCTCCTTACTTCCAGTTAATACTTAACAAAAATCCATATAAAACATACTAAAAGATTTTGGACAACATCACGCAGATACAATTTAGGGAAGAATTTTTTGTATTCCAGCATGACTGTGCTCTAGTGTACAAAGCAAGGTCCATACAGACATGGCTGGCTGAGTTCGGTGTGGAAAAATTTGTCTGGCCCGAAGAGAACCCTGACCTCAACCCCATCCAATACCTTTGGGATAAACTAGAATGAACATTTTGATCCAGATGGGCACAGATTCCCCAGAGGAACACTCCAAAATACTGTGGAAAGCCTTCCAAGAAGAGTAGACATTGTTATAGCTGCAAAGCGGGGACCAACTCCATATTAAAGTCTATGTATCTGAATGCAATGTCATTAAAGTTCCTGTTTGTGTTAGGGCCAGGTGTCCCAATACTTTTGTCCATATAGTGTATCAGGTTGATAATAGCCAAATGTTGTGGCCCAGAAAAAATGTTTTCTAGGCATTAATTTGCATTAGACCTGTGTGTACCTCCCTGCCACAAACTGTTTAAAACTGTTTAGGCTTTATCTTGTTTCAGGCTTTATCTTTATTGCAAAACTAAGTGCAATGTGTCAGACATCAGGAAGCAGCTGGCGACTGTTTAATATAATAATCTTTTATTAAGGACTTTGACCTTGTTAGACATCTGCTTCTTATCACCACTGCACCACTGACATGGTTTAAACGTTTTTAATTATGCTGAAATTTGGAACAACTTTCACTGAATGGTAAATAAATTGCAGTGTAGATTTTAATACAGTGGCTTTGTGTGTGGGTCATTTATTTATTTATTTATTTATTATTCATTATTTATACTTGCTTAGAAGGCTTATACAGAGATCAAGGGAAGGCAGGTAAGGGATGTCCCACTACACTAGTTGGAGTTTTTGAGGGAATTTGTGCCCATTCATTCTGTAGAGCACAATCTCCGTTCCAGTTCATCCTAAAGGTGTTGGATGGGGTTGAGGTCAGGGCTATGTGTGGGCCAAGTTCTTCCTCACTGAACTCATCCAACCATGTCTTTATGGAGCTTGCTTTGTGTACTGAGGCACAGTCATGCTGGAATAGAAAATGTCTTCCTCATACCATGTTCACAAAGTTGGAATCATAACGTTTAATATGTCTTGGTATGCTGAAGCATTAAGATTGTCATTCACTGGAAATAAGGGCCCAAACACAGAATAACAGGTGTGTCCCAATATATTTGTCCATATAGTGTCTGTCCAGCTTGTGTCTCCAATGGCAGCACTTCAGTTCAAAGCAATTACAGTTGTGATAGCATACATAGTGCTGTTCATTATTAGGGCGAAAGAGCATTTGAACATCAGAATATCCGACCTCTCAAGAGCTTTACTTTATTATAGTTGTAGCACTACACCTTTCAATTAACCGCTCATGTGATTGCAGCTCTCCAGCAGCACGGCTCCATCCAGGACAATTATTAACAGTAGACAAACAAAAATGCTCTCAAGAGGAGAGGTCATTATGTGGTAGGTGTGTGTTCTAACTGGGCGTGGGCTCAATGTTGGAGATTACTATGAGTTGTCTCACATACACACACATTCATTTACATGCAAGTTGTGTTTGGCATAATTTGTTATTGGGACCAGATGGGTCAACTCAAGAGGAAGACCGTACAAGGACAGTTTAAAGATGACCTAGAATGTGTGTTTTCCAACCTTTGGCCAGGAGTCCAAGACAGCATGCTCTCTCCCTGACTGGGTGGCCGTCCCTTCCTCCCTTCACTTGGTGTGCTAACCTACATGGACTTTTTTAAACTTATTTCATCTAGTATTCTTACTCTGTTATGTATTTTTCTTGTAACAAGCAACTGATTAACTGTCCTACTTTACAAGAACAAATTTAAGAGGCTTGTGACAACTCACAAAAACACATGAGTTTATAGGCACTGAGGAACCCTTAAGGTACCATCTTCTCACACTGCTCCCCGGGTAGCCCACTGCTTCACTCTTCAATTTTGTGCTGTTCACATGTGTGCTGAGCCATACTGTGTGTTTGCGTGTAACAAATTAACACAGTACACTTAGTGTAAGTGTATGTGCAAATATGGTTGCACCTCAAGATCCGAAACTAGTTTTTTACCCTTTACAGAGACAGTAGCTGGAAATGAATTAACACATAATAAATACAAATTCTCAAGCAAGCTGAACATGCTGAAACACATCCGTAAGCATTTCTAAAGAAATCTCAGTTCTCTAGAGCCCTATAATTATCATGTAACCATGAACTGGCAGACTAGTATCTATTTGGCAACTGTGATGACTAGCTTGGGACTGGTAACATCCACCCTCTTCATTCCACACTTCACAGGTGATTAAACATTTTGAACCTGTTTGCTGAAACCCAGTCTTAGGCAAACAACCTTAAAAAACTGTGTAAACCTTCTACCTCAGACAGAATAGATGTCTTATGGACTGCAAGACTAGCGGGACCAGAATTAATCACCCTGTCTGAGCAACCCTCAGTGGAGGGGTGCAGGTAGCTCAGTGAGTAGGATACTTGCCTGCAGACCAAGAGGTCATGGGTTCGAATCCAACCTTCAGCATACCACCACTGGGTCCCTGAGCAAGACCCTTAACCCCAAGTTGCTCTAGGGAGACTGTCCCCTGTAGGTTGGGAATGGGAGTCGCTTTGGATAAAAGCGTCTGATAAATGTAAATGTAACCCTGACTATAGTTATACTGATAACTTTCATCTCCTCTTCCTACCGTACAGCAAGTCTTGGACTACAGAAAACTTGTCTACTTTCAATGATCTGATATTAGTTTTCTAAGAGTTCGCAAGAGCCCAAAAAACAGTTGTTTTTAATTTCGTAATATCTATCTTTACACCTGGATTTGTTCTTCTGGTCTATTTTCTGTGAGCAAGCTATTATTTTTTTTACTGGGTTCCTAAAGGGGCTGCAGAAAATTTTCAGAGGTTTTGTCGCAATCGCTAAGCAAATCAAGAGAATGAGCAAGAGCTAAATTCATTCATCTTATCTGATGTGCACTGATACTTCCATAAGCAAATAAACATATTGCTGTCTGTTAACTATTGAAGGTAAATGTAAGTGCAGGCCCAGTGTAGCCTTCTGAATCTCTTGTCACTTGTTACACTCTTGCCAGTTTTTGTTGACAATGCTCTTAGCTTAGCCTCCTGCTGAATGAGTTTCTTTCTTTTAAACTCCAGCCACGCCAAGCATGGAGGACTTAGGCAGATATGCTTTCAAAGCAAACAAAGTAGCAAAAGGCAGTTAAACCTTGTTCAGGGTTTAAGAGCATGACGATAAGTCCATGCTGGAGACTAATGCACAAGGGACATTGCATGCTCCCTGATGGGCCTGGGTACAGCCAAATGCTTATTTTTACTATTGTAAGAAGTTCTGTGCATGATTTGCAGAATGCTTTCCCAACTGCAGCAACTACACAGGGGCTGGTAATGTAATGCCCTCTATTGTCCAAGTATGCCACTGGATTGTGTTTTTTTTGTAGACTAAAAGAAGTGCTCCACTGAGCATTATAAACAATGTTCCTTTCAAGAATGCACTGGAGATAATTTAGTGACAAATGTCAACAGTTTCCACCTCACTGTATCTGAAAAGATCGACCAAGATCAGGGATGGACTACTGACAGGGCCAGTGGTGCAAGTGCCCAGGAGCCTCTAATTGCTAGGGATCTTAGGGGTCAGCAGACGTGGGGGGCTCAAATGCTCAAAGACAGTCTATGGCAGAGGTACACAGAGAGTAGCCCAGTAAACACACTCCCTGCATTAAAGTGCATGAACACAGCACAGTATTCAGTGTGAACAGTGTGAAATTCTTCCTCTGCATTTGACCCATTCACCAAGGGAAGCAGTGGGCAGCCAGGAACACAGGGAAGCAGTGTGTGGGGATGGTACCTTACTCAAGGGTACCTTAGTGCTGCCACTATCAGTCCTGGGATCTGAACCCAAAACCTTCTGATCACAGGGGCAACTCTCTAACTACCAGGCCACCAGCTGCCCCAGTTTTCAGTTTCAATAGCAACATTCAATGTACCTTATTATTTTAAAATTCTAATTTGTCAGGTTCATGTAGGCACGACGTTGGCTTCCGTGTTATTCTAAGATTTCAAATTGGAACATGGAAGTACCAGCTCGGAACAGGACTTAAACGATTTCATAAGACTTGCTGACACTCTCCCTGGCATACTGTTAACTAATAAAAACATAGAAAGAACCTCATACAGCTAAAAACAGTGGTGGCTTGTCTGAATGAATTGTGTCTTAATTTTCTTTTTGGTACCAGGTAATGTTCCAATGACCTTGGACAGACAAAGTGGTGTGCAGACGCGCAAGCACAGATGTCGCTTTTCTGAAGCCATGGAAAGACAAGGATCAATACAGTCTTGGAAAGTTGACAGCACCAGTGTTTCCCAACTGCTCAGTCGTACTGATCTGAGATCAGCTTTGCTATAACTGTCATAGGAGTTACCGTTACGATTCAGGTGGCCATAACCATCTCCAGGTCAGCGTGACAGCATGTGTGTGGACCACTGCTGGAGAGGGAGGAGGATGAAGGGGTGTTGACCTGAAGACCAATCACCATAGGGTCTGAGGCCAGTACTTATCCGCAGACGAGTGCATGCGCCGATCGCCTTTAACCATCCGTCCCGGTGAGCAGAGCCCATCTAGAACAGCAGAATGGTAAGTCATTCAAAGTCAAAGTCAATCAACATCTGGAACTGACAAGTTTTGCATGTCTGATAGAATGAAAAACCACAAATCTGGCCATGTTGAAGTTATAACATTTCTCTAAATCAGTAATTCTCAGTGGCCTCCATTCTTGGCGAGATATCATAGCTGTTACCATACGATGTGATTCAGACTCCAGTAGCTAATTTGTGAACAGGAGGGCAGTATCTTGACAACATGATTGAAAAAGATAACAAAGATTACCTTGAAGAAGTTATCAAATGTATTTACTGATATATTTATATATTTCTGTCTTCAGACAAGCTACACAGACAAAGGGGAAAAGGTAAAACACTCGTTGTTTGTACAGTAGTTCAGTCACTGTTATACTGATTGTCACCAGGCACAGCTAATATGTTATAAAAGTGGCAACTGATATCAGGCTGCCTTAACTTTTTGTCATTATTGTGGTGAAACAACAAAATAACAAATAAGTAAAGAAGATATATAGAGTTTGTCATTTTATACATTATATTTTGCAGCTGTAATACCTAAAATATACAATTTTATGAAGCATTATTAGTTATTCTAAAAGAAAGAATATGACATTTATTATAGAAATATGTTATCTCACTGTTTGGGGGAGTTTGACCAACAACTTTTGGTTCATTGGACACACTTTTGGCAGCCCTGCTATAGACTGGACAACATTCAGTTCTGTTTCACTGCGCTAGGACCATTTGTCCAGAGAAAAGTAATATAAGTGCAAAAATATTTACACAGAAACAATGTTTGATGGAATCTGTGTGCTTTTTTGTATTTCAGCCAGAGAGAGGCAAATTCTTGAGGTTCCACCATATAAAGTTCTGGGTGGGCAATGCAAAACAGGTATGTCTAATGAAATCCACACCGAATCCAAGGAAGTATATATTAAATGGAAAGCTTATGTATACAGGACCATGTAGTCCCTATTATTACCAGAAGGATGAAAAATAAGTTAAAATATATATTAATGCTGGACAATGATTGCAATTTTTAATTGTGATTAATTGAACGTTTTCTGCAACCAATTGCATTGTTATATGCAAAATTAAAGAATGAATTCAATAGTCTTGTAGCCAGTTGCACACTTTTTTTTTTAAAGTACTGCTATATGAACAAAAGTGCAATAACATTTGGTTTGCAAACATTTTAAACTAATATGGAGCCAATAATATGGACAAAAGTAATGGGATGCCTGAACCCTATGAAAACCAGCCGAGATGTAGAGTACTGCATGCTGCGTTCATACATGAGCCCCAAAAAAACACCAAACTAAAAAAATATATATTTGTGTTTTAACCCCATTAAACTGCAAGGCTCTTGTACGTGCGCCAATATTGCATTTCCACTTGATATCTATTGCCTCACTCCCAGTCCTTATGGCATATATAATAATAACAGCAGATCTATAATCCAGTCTAAAAAACACTTTTGTTTGAACTAGCATGTGCCAATTGTACTGCTATTCCATTGATCTTATCTTCAACGTGTTTATTATTTTTAGTTTATTCTCCTGTAAAAGGTGCTACACAGAATATTTCAGTAGTTGAGAAATGATTTATAATAGCTGCAGAGAATAAGGCATACCAATAAAGTAACTCAGCATTTTTACTTTATTAGTTTATGTTCCTGGTTATATTAAGAACAATTCATTTCCTAAATGAAAAATAACATCTACCAATAATATCAAATATCAAATTACCAACCAATAATATCAATATGGTCACGTAAAGTGATCCACTTTGACCTATATATGAGGACACTGAAAGATAAGCACATTACCAAGCATGAATTTGGGGTCTTTGCTTACCATATTTATACTAAAGACATCGATAGGACTCAAATACTCAGTGGTGTCCTTTGTAAACATGACTCAGTAGTAATCCGGTCAAAGTTAAAGTCAGATGTGATAGTGATGCAAGACCGATCGCCAGAATGATAAGTAGTTTTTACACAATAATCAGGGCCTGCGTGCACTGGTGGAGAAAACAGGCGTGTTCATCAGGCTTACAGACGGAAAATCAAAACAAACAGTCAAACCAGTTCTTTAATTCCTTTATTCAGTCTTTGGAGCCTTGTTTGATGTATGTGTTCATTCATTCACTGATCATGACATCACTGCTGTGCTGGGCAAACCTGACCGAGCAAACGAAAAGTCGTTGATTAAACACCGGAAAGTTCCTGGCACAAGATGATCATCTTAGTTTCATGGTTATGGAGCTGCTTGTTCAAACCTGCATGGGGTTTTAAATGCATTAATGACGAAACCAATAGAGAAACACTGCAAAACCTCCTACTGCAAATTGTATTCAGCGATTATAATTGTAATTGTCACACTTGAACATACCATAGCACACAGCAAAATGCTTTCTCTTCATTTAGCCCATTCACCAAGTAAAGTGGTGTGTAGCCAGTGGCACAGGGCCCGCAGAGCAGTGTGTGGGGACGGTACCTTGCTCAATGGTACCAGTGGTGCTACTTTGCAGTCCTGAGATTTGAACCCAGAACCTTCCGATCAGTGGGCAACTCCCTAACCACCAACTGCCCAGCAGTAGAGTATGGAGCCAGGCTAGTGACATCCCGTCCACCTTGTCATAGGACAGCAGGTGGGCTAGTGGTTAAGGCGTTCAGAAAGTTGTGGGTTCGTATCCCAAGGCAGCTAGTAACACATCTGAAGTTCCCTTGAGCAAGATATGGTCCCCACAAAGTGCTCCCCGGGTGCTGTGTTTTTTCTGAGCCAAGGCTTAGGTATACCTTTGGTATTGGACTAAAATAAAGCACCAATACTAAGAACTTCAGATGCTAAACTCTTTTTTTCTACTGGCTTGTTCTTCTCTGTATCCTGCAGGCAGCGGTCTTCTACTGTGACAAGATGGGCTTTGAGCCTATGGCCTATCAAGGCCTGGAGACCGGCAATAGAGAGGTGGTGTCCCACGTCATCAAGCAGGATAAGGTGTGTGTACTGACTAACACACACACACACACACACACACACACACACACACACACACACACACACACACACACACACACACACACACAAAAAACCTTTTACGAAGTGGATGTTTGCACAGTGTACATGAAAGCCGCATGAACAAAACAGATTTATTTTTACCTGTTCAGTATTCCAGGTATTTTGGGCATTATGCATGAAAAACTGTACTTATCTAATTACTATTCAGAT
Organism: Nannopetersius ansorgii; assembly: GCA_037974605.1. Classification (NCBI taxonomy): domain Eukaryota; kingdom Metazoa; phylum Chordata; class Actinopteri; order Characiformes; family Alestidae; genus Nannopetersius; species Nannopetersius ansorgii. The sequence goes on along the minus strand of JBBPDE010000083.1, from coordinate 7,567,127 downwards.
GTTATAATGTGCAGAGTTTTGCTAGTGCTAATGTTGCTAATGATCCGAATGTGTTGCTTTTTGCCAATACTGACTAATATTTCAAAAATCATATTCATATTTCAAAAATCAGTCATGTTTTTCCAGATTATCTTCATCTTCGAATCTCCTCTGAATCCTGGAAACGAAGGTAGTCTCTTATCCTGATCACTTCTTTAATCTTTATGAAGTATAATAACGCAAGAGCCAGCATGAAGGCACTTGTCCTGACTTCTCTCCCTCCACACAGAGATGGGGGAGCATCTCATAAAACATGGGGACAGTGCTAAGGACATCGCATTCCAAGTAGAAGACTGTGACTTTTTGGTCAAGGTACATGAGCTGATGTTGTAATCACACCGGATTTGTTGTGTAGACAGAGATCAATATATAAAGGTGACTCAAGGCCACAAATATGGAGTAAATGTCACATTATGCCATTCAACCACTTGATGGCAGTATTGCAGTGTTACTTAGAGTTTTGTAGACACCAGGCTTCAATAGTTCTTGTATGGATTAGGCAGAGTTTCACTGTGGCACTGTGGGGAACAGTCCCTTCTTGAAATGATAAACATGGTGATAAAGTAAAGCCTCCTTACAGTGATGTGTGAACACACCAAAACACACAGTGTGAACTTCCTTCTCTGTATTTAACCCATTCACCAAGTGAAGCAGGGCCTGCCACCAATGAGGGGCGCCCAGAGACGCTACCTTGCTCAAGGGAAACTCCGTGATGACGCAAACAGTGCTGGGATTTGAACCCACAACCTTCTGATTGCAGGGGCAACTCCCTAACCACCAGGCTACCAGCTGCCACAAACATCTATAGCTATAGAAAGATTATATTTCCTTAAGAAATGATGGGAATAAGATTATGTAGTACCACAATTGTTATAATATGCTCTGGAAACAAATAAGAGACAATGTTTAGTTTATCAGGTTTTATCTTTTATAGGTGCAAGTATTAAACTCAACAGCTTTGCCTTAGTTTTTAAGAACTGCCAACAATATTTCTCCTAATTTCCAAATAAAAATATTGTTCTTTAAAGCATAATTTTGAAGGAAATGACAAAACATCTGAATATGACCGTTACGCACTGATGTACAAGCTAATAAATATGATTCGGATGCTAGCTATCATTAGTGATATACACTATATGGAAAAAAGTATTGGGACGCCTGACTGAAAACCAGTTCTGCCCAATTAGCCATCTTGTAGTCCTTCCAAGTTTACTGCATTACCTCCTTCAAAATATTTCTTCAACAGGTATTTAACCCAGATTACTGTGGCACCAGGATAGGAGTAGGCATGGTTACAAGTGATGTTCATTTTATCATTTTGGCCTGAATGTCTTTTTTTTTAACATGGATCTATCTTTGTGTATGTAAACAGAAAGCCAAAGAGAGGGGAGCAGTGGTGGTTAAAGAGCCATGGGTTGAACAGGACAAGTATGGCAAAGTGAAATATGCTGTGGTTCAAACGGTGGGTAACACAAGTTAAATGCTTTTAAAACACATAAGTAAACTGTAAGCATGACCTCATTAACCAAAATGAGTTCTTATCTCCTGCATTTCTGGTGATATTAGTCTCCAAAAATAGCATGTCCCTAATATTGTCACCCTAAATCTCTGCTTTTGCTTTGTTTTCTCAGTATGGAGATACAACCCACACGTTTGTTGAATACATGGGCCCATACAAAGGCCTGTTTCTACCAGGCTACAAAGAACCTCTCTTTAAAGACCCACTGCTTCAGAAACTGTGAGTGTGTTAACATGAATGGACTCCAGCGTGAATTTACACTGACTGATAAGTGAAATCAGTGGTTAAGCCTTTTGTGTTAGAGCCAATTAATTAACTGTAGAATGAAGGACCAAGAAAACACAATATCGACTGATATCTGTCCTCTGTCCTGACTCTATTAAAGTTTATTCTTTTAATATAAGAAACAGGGATGGATGGATTGGTTGATTGCTTTTTTTAAATTATTTGCTCTCTTGCTTGCAGGCCTTCAGGCTGCCTGAGCTTCATCGATCACATTGTGGGAAACCAGCCAGATGATCAAATGGTGCCGATATCAGACTGGTGAGAGAGCGAACGCAGCTCACGTACTGCTGGCACAACTCCACAGTACACAATCGATAATGGCCATTTATTTAATTAAAAAAACGGTTTCTTTGAAGAATTACATGGCAGTAAAGGGCTAATTTCTTTCAAAGAGAAGGGAAAGTTCCGTTATAAGTTACTTCATCCACTTTATGGACAAAATTATTGGGACAACCTACCAACAGGGACTTAAATGACAATGCATTCAAATACACAGATTTTAATATGGAGTTGTCCCCCCTTTGCAGCTGTAACCACTCTTCTTGGAAGGCTTTCCACATGATTTTGGAGTTTCCGTGGGAATTTGTGCTCATTCATTCTGTAGAGCATTTATGAGGTTAAACACTGATGTTGGACGAGAAGACCTGACTCACAATCTGCGGTCCAGTTGATCCCAAAGGTGTTGGATGGGGGGTTGAGATCAGGACTCTGGCATGGTAGGAACTTATCTTACCATGTCTTTATGGAGCTCGCTTTGAGCACTGGGACACAGTTATGCTGGGATAGGAAAGGTTCTTCCCCAAACTGTGCCCCAAAAATTTGGAAGCGTGACGTTGTCCAAAATGTCTTGGTATGCTGAAGGATTAAGATTGCCCTTCAATGGAAGTAAGGGGCCTAGCCCAAATTCTAAAAACACAGACGTGTCCCAATACTTTTGTCCATATAAGTGTATAAATCAGACAACAAACCCTGGCCAGAGTTTGACTTAACCCATACTTATCTCTCACTCCTCCACTATACCATAATGTATAGGTCTGTGTTAGTTGCCGTGTTATTCATTGTTCTCTGGGTTCTCGTCCTCTGTCTCTCCTTTAGGTACCAGAAATGCCTGATGTTCCACCGGTTTTGGTCCATAGATGATAAACAGATCCACACGCAGTACAGTGCACTCAGGTCTATTGTGGTGACCAACTATGAGGAGACCATCAAGATGCCCATCAATGAACCTGCGATTGGGGCAAAGAAATCACAAATCCAGGTCTAAAACATTCAGTTCTTACATGAGAAAGCATAATAATATACTCAAATGCACATACAGTACTGTGCAAAAGTCATGGACACCTGAACAAATTGCTTAAATCCAGTTGTCTTTAACCCTACCTTAATTTACCCCTGATACACCAAATACACCAATCCCCTTTATTTGAATTAATTAGCCATTAATTTGTAAAACCCACTGCCTAAATTTTCCTTAAAATTAGACTGAAAGCATAAGTGTGAGACCCCTTAATCTTAAAGTTAAGATATTCTTTCCGGAGGCTCTATTATTTGAAAATTAAGGGGGAAATTCAGCAGTTTTACCCCTTAATCAGCCTTAATCTGTGCACTTTTCCCCTTAACCCTCCTATTCTCCTCAAATTTACTAACACTTTTCACCCTCAGGGGTCAATTTGACC
>JBBPDE010000083.1:7547015-7563508 GCA_037974605.1 Nannopetersius ansorgii | reverse complement strand
TATTAATTTTGAGTGATAAACATTGAAAGGGGTCAAATTGACCCCAAGGAGAATAGGAGGGTTAAATTTTCTTAATGTCCTGCATGTGAAATTAAGGTAAAAATTAAGGTATTATTAGAGAGCTTTGGTTTTGTAATGTGTTGTACATTTAGTGAAGGGTTTTGATTGCTTGCTCTTGCTGTTTCAGTTTGCTGGAGTAATGAAAACATGATAAAACTGGCAATAGATAAAAACAGTTTAGTAAAAAAAAAAAAAGACTCAGTATTCAGGCTACAGTATGTGCCAAGAACTCCACGAACTGCATGAACTTGATCATCCAGGGCAATGAGTTCCAGTATTAGTTTAGGTCATGTGCACTGTGGCTCTGTCGTTTGTGGATGTTTCGTTGTTTCAAAACTGGGGCTACAGATGGCGTTCATACACTTGCAGGATTGTGGCTTCTGTTGTTTTGATTTTTATTACAATTAAAGCTATTTGTAAAGGGTTTCTTCTTGAGTTCTCCCCAATTCCTCCAGCAATTGCTTGAAAATAGTAAAATTTACCACTAACATGCCTGGCTTATCTGATTAAAGTACTGATTAGTCAAACTAAAAAACACTGGATAGGTTTGGAAATGTTTTTTTTGGAAGACTTAGCCACTTACTGCCAAGATTAATAAGCTCTGTATGTGAATATTGGTCATGAAGTGCATGGGCTTGTTGGTAGTATTTTACCCAAATCCTTCTTTCTCACTGTGTGCAGGAATATGTTGACTATAATGGAGGACCAGGAGTGCAGCATATTGCCTTAAACACGCCAGACATCATCAAAGCAGTAAGCTCCTTTAAAATCAGCCACTCATGATAAGTAATAAACACTGTACACAGTATGAACATACACTATATGGACAAAAGTATATATGGACACCTGAAACACACCAACAGGGATTTAAATGACATAGACTTTAATATGGAGTCGTTCCCCCCTTTGCACTCTTCTTGGAAGGTTTTCCAGAGATTTTCTGTGGAATTTGTGCTCATTGATTCTGCACAGCATTTATGAGCTCTTCCAGTTCATCCCAAAGGTGTTGGATGGGGTTGAGGTTGGGGATCTGGGTGGACCAGTCAAGCTCTTCCACACAGAACTCATCCAGTCTTGTCTTTATGGAGCTTGCTTTATGCACTGGGACACAGTCATGCTGGAATAGAAAAGGTTCTTCCCCAAACTGTGTCCACAAAGTTGGAAGAATGGCGTTTTCCAAAATGTCTTGGTCTGCTGAAGCTTTAAGATTGTCCTTCACTGGAAATAAGGGGCCTATACCCTGAAAGCCAGGTGTGTTTCAGGGCTCTTTTGTCCATATAGTGTATAGACATATTGTGCATAAGGTCAAAAATAACACAGGTCAACAGGTCAAAATCATCAGAGTTTACATCCAGATAACATACAGTGTTTGTGATGAAGCTAGTTCTATACTGCATGGTAGTTGGTATAATGATCATATAATAATCATATGCTGAGCGTTTTTGAAGAAACAGTGGTAGCTGACTGACACTGATCATTATATCTACGCCACAGTGTGGCCTGTCTGACTTCACACTGAAAATAGTGAAACAGTAACTTGATTGGTGCCTGCGGTTTAACAAAAAACGCATGCAAGTCTATTGCAAATCTAATATTACCCAAAAAGTTGATGTGACTGAAAAAAACTGACAGCAGATCTGAAATCAGCATGAAAAACTGTTTTAGAAAAGTGTGTTGTGATTTCTAATGATTATAAAAAATGTTTTTGTTAACCTGTGTAATTGAAATTCATTATGAGAACCGTGTCTCTGTTTCTACTTTCAATCAGATAGTGAACCTCAAAGCCCGGGGGATGGAGTTCTTGTCTGCTCCAGATATTTACTATGACAGCCTTCGTGAGAAGCTTAAGACAGCCAAAATCACAGTGAAGGAGGACCTGAAGACCCTGCAGGTAAGACTTAGCAGATTGCAGTCAGGGACCTTGATCCATGATGGAGAAGCAGCAAATGAAACATGTTCAAATCAAACATGTTGAAGGAGGCCTTTAGCTTTAGGGTCAATATACTGTCATGTTCACTGAAAGCCAATCTTCATTTTTCATTTTTCTCTTCCTTTTCTTCTCCCTTTGCCTTCCCGTTTTTGTCTGCACAGGATTTAAAAATCTTAGTAGACTTCGATGACAAGGGTTACCTGCTCCAGATCTTCTCCAAGCCTGTTCAAGACAGACCCACTCTCTTCCTGGAGGTCATCCAGAGGAACAACCACTTTGTGAGTACAGACAGTACAGCGAAGAAATGTCCACTTCAAGGAGGAGGACCTAAAAATGACTGAAATGTATTTACCTATTAATGGCATAAAACAGTTCCCATTCACAGGAAGACTGTCCTGAAAATCCTTAAAATACGAGTGAGAAAAATCAAAACAAATATTTGTACCACATTTCGATGGAACAGGGACATAAGTAAAATTTTCTCAGCTACTTAAGTAACAGTTTAGTGGGTTTGTACTTTTTATAGTCAAGTTTTTCCAAATACTAACGTTACCTCATGAATATTTGTATACATAAGAAAGTAACTTACTTTTTAACTCCTTTCCATTTTACCCATTTACACTGAGCTCCTAATTCACATTTAGCCTTTAATTACTGTGTACTGTGTTGGTATGTGTTGGTAAGTGAGGGGTCTGCTGTTGCTCACACTTCTCGCTTTCAAGCCATTTCATTCTATTTTGTGGACAAAAGGATCTCGAACCTCAGTCCCTATCCAGAGAGATGCTGGAGGTACTCAGCAGTCCTATAGGACACTAAGTAGATGCATTTTTTTAACTGGATGCTTTTTAAAACTCCTATTGAAGTTGTTGTCACTGTACTCGCTGTAATAATACTCGCACTGGAGTGTGGGTTTCTTCCATAGATCTACCATAAACATAACTTACCCAGTTCACAAAAGGCTTAAGAAGTGTTCAGATAAGTTCAAATACGTGTTACATCAAGGAAACTCATGCCGAGCATACTGACTTTAAAACTGGGACTGAATGAGCTGTAGGCCCCTTCAGGTAGCTTGTTCCGACAGGCCCAGCGATTAACTAGGGGGCATTTTCAGTCCTATGAAGTGGAGGAAATGCCCAAAGACAGGACATTTCTGCCCCAACCACACTAAAGAGGCGCTGATACTTAAAAAGGGCTTTCACCTTGATGCTCAAAACATCCATTTCACTTCCTTTGAAGAAGAGAAAGCAGGTTTTCAAAACAGCCCTAAAAGCCCAGTCAGTGACTGCACTTATTAATCAAATGCTACCTTAGGACCAGTGGTGAAATGATCTCACATAAGATTAAATAGTATACAGAGTGAATGTATATTAACATTTCACTTTTTAACAGTGCAGATTTTTTTTTTCTTCTCAAATATAGCCACCCTATAGTGTATGTTTCATCTATGGAGTCTACAGGCTCTTTTTTCCTCCCCCAGGATCCCACCCAGAAGAGACCACTGCCTAAATGTTCATTTTCTCAGGTTTTATCTTTTATAGGTGCAAGTATTGAACTAAACAGCTTTTCCTTAGTTTTTAAGAACTGCTGCCAAAATTTCTCCTCATTTCCAAATAAAAACATTGTTCTTTTAAGCATATTTTAAAGGAAATGAGAAAACATCAGAATAAGAGAAATTATGCAGTGTTTACAGAACTTGAATAATTCAAAGAAAACTAATCTCCCATCTCTCTCAAACAAAATGATTACCTTTGACAAACTTCTAGTAGTGTTTTGCCATCCAACTGGTCTCATTGTGAGAGGAGAGTGTTGATCATTAAATAAGATGTGATTCAGATGATCACTAATCAGTACCTCATAAAGCAGAATAAAGTGTTTGTGTAGGAATTTAACAGACACTGGCATGGAATGGTTGTGAGATGCTGATTTAAAAATTGCAGTGTTCTTTCATGTTTTTTTTCCAGAGCTGCATGTTATGTTGTTGTGCATTTAATATCCTGTAGTGCAGCATTGCATCCCTCTGCCTAATCACCTTGACAGAATTCATGTACAATTTAAGTCCATCAATGTCCTCTCACCACAGTACACAGACTGCATTGCACTATATATGTCAAACTCGAGTTAGCTCCATGTGGGAAACTGCAGGAATGCTGGACTGCAGACATGAGTCAAGCGGCTGCAGCCAATATACGGGTACTCTGTGTTCTCTCGACAGTACTGAAAAATGTATAGTTATGTTTTATGTAGCATAATAATTTAGCACTAAAGGTTATATATTTCCACAGAAAAAGCAAAAAATAACAAATGTGGATGATATTTTCAGCGAATTCGCTGGATTTTCTGTGAACAATTATTAGCTCATTTCCCAAAAAAACTAACAAACAAATATAACAAAACAAAAAGAACAACGAAACAAAAGAAATTCGCAAACCTTGACCCACGACTTCACAGTGGAACACTATACACTGTTTACTATATTCACTGTTCCTGGAGAAAACGGCATAAAGCATCTTTTGCACAACTTAACTCTTTTAAAATCCTAAAATAGGATAAAAGATGTGGAAAAAAAGACCTAAAAGACATCAGAATATTGTACAATTGTGTTCCTTGGCTAAATGCACTGATGAGGCTATGAGCCCACTGGTGGCATTTGTACCCTAAAAGTGTACATTTTAAGTGTTCATTGTAATTATCCTCATTTTCATATCTTTCAGGGCTTTGGAGCTGGTAACTTCAAATCTCTGTTTGAGGCCATTGAAAAGGACCAGGATGCCAGAGGCAACCTCACTGTCCTCACTGCGGACGGCAACCCGAAGATTTTTAACTGATACATTTTCAGAAATGCAAGCAGGTAGCATACAAGCCGAGGCTCTTAAACAGCTCCAGAGACACCGTCAACCTCAGATAATCATCTATTCACACGAATTAACCTCACTATAATGCGCCTTAAAGTTAACACTGAACTAACTATGAGGCCTAAACAATAAAGCCAATTCCACAAAAATGTGTGCTGCATTACAGTTTGGATTTGAAAAGAAGCTTCAATTGCCTGTATGTTATTCTTTGCTTTTATTATTGTAGTGTTTTATTCATGTTTGCTGTGTTGGTTGGTGGTCGGGAAGCATGCACTAGCTTAAAAGAAATGCTGGAAGTTGCCCAGTTGGAATGGGTCCTTGTTTACTTGGACAGGTCAGTTTTGGAGACGTGCAGTTTTGCACAGGTTTGATCTAAACCTAGGGGCTTGGCAGGGCCCCCAGGAGTCTGGCAGCTCTTTCAGCAAAGAGGTTACAGGCTTTTAATGACTAATCCACTGGACACAATCACACTGTCGATGCAACTACAAACACTATAAAGTATCAGTTGATTCTCTGCAGAGAATAATTTAATCAAAGTAAAGTGGCCCCTTATAGTCATGTGCGAACACGCCACTGCACACAGTGTGAAGAATATAAAGTTCTTTCTCCGTATTTAACCCATTCACCAAGTGAAGCAGCTGGAAGCAGTGGGCTGCCACCAATAAGGGGACGGTACCTTGCTCAAGGGAACCTCAGTGATGAGACTAGCAGTGCTAGAAACCACAGTTTTACATCTATTACATTATGCAGGAATTTTGAAAAATCAGTGGAATTCCTCTTATAAAGTAGAAAATAGCTACTGATTATCTACTCACAGGAAAGTGGATAGAAACTACACTACCAGTCATTCAACTTTTTTTGTTTTTATTTTCTAGATTGTAGATTAATATTGAAAACAAACAAAATAATGAAGGAGCACCTAGAATTATGCAGTAAACAAATAACAAAAGTATGTTTTGTAATAAGGTAATGATGGACTGGTTTTTTTTACTTAGTTAAGTGGTTCTTGCCATAATGTGGAGTAGAACCATAGTGGAATAGGATCACTAACTGTGGACCAACCCGACCATCACAACCGATAATCCCAAACACAATAAGAAGGCAAGAAATTCCACTAATGAACTCTTGATGAAGGACACCTGTTCATTAAACACCATTGCAGGTCGATTCCTCATGAATCTGATTGAAAAAATCAGGATTGAAAGTCATCAGAGCAACATGTGATGTTTTCCATATTAATCTACAATTTAGCCAATAATAAAAACAAAGGAAATCGATGAATGAGAAGATGTGTCCAAACTTTTGACTGGTAGTGCTATATGCTCCCAATATATTCCAAAACTGAAAGTATTACAGTATGTTACACTACATATGAACAAAGTAGACCAAACATTGGAGATTCTATTGATTTCAGTATTTTTGGGCAAAGAACTCTAAACAAAGTTTGTCTTCATTTATTTGTAATCTTTTTCCTTTTTTGAGGTTCAGGTATTTCCCATAATTTCAAAAACAACCAACAATCAAGAAAGTGGAAGCAATGAAACAACCATGCAGTGAGTAATTGAAAAAGAGCAGCTCAGAAGTCTGGCAGCTCTTTTAGCAAAGATGTTGCAGACTTTTAATGATTAATCCACTGGACATAATAGTACTTTCAATGGCTTTAAAATGCTATATTACATGTCTTATTATCATTTTGTAATCATTTTCAGGCTGAAATACAGTCAAGACTGTAAATGCAGACATTAAGTGGTCCTAAATTACACCTTACTTGGGGTTTAACAATACTTTATTCATTTTAATCAGGAAAAAAATCAGGGGATATATCATGATATACCAATTATTAAACTCTCATACGTTTCTAACATTTCCAACACTAAATGCGTTAACCTATCCCAGGAACAACATTTCATCTTAACAAATATGAAGAAATGTGGTTAACCAGCATCCACAGTAGTGGCATAAGGGGACATTAAGGACATTCTAATTATTTACTTAAGTTTTTAAAGAGTTTTTATTTATAATGAGACTGTTCTTTGGGGAACAGGGTTGTGCTTTCCAAATGACCTTGTCAGCCAATTTCGCAATTTCCCTGGAAATGAAGAAAAGAACGAGAAAACGTCCTTTTTCTTCCCGCTGTATTTTTCTTCTATAAAAAACTCAGAGTATATGACTTGTGGAATATTTAAGAAAGGGATCAGTGTAATTAAGAGAGCTTAGTAAATGTGATTAAAATATTCATTTTTTAAAAAATCCTTTTAGCTTTAATTTGATAGTAATATTAAAGCTAAAAGTTCAATATCTTTTACTTTAGGCTGTTTATCTGAAACATACACATTGTTGTGATGTGGACAGAGTATGTAATGTATATCTATGCACACTCTGTGGACAAAAGCATTGGGACACCTAACCACTACAGCACCATGGACACTGCATTCAAATACATAGACTTTATTATGAAGTTCGCCCCCTTTGCAGTTATAACAGCTTTGCTCTTCCTGGAAGGCTTTTCACAAGATTTTGGAGTTTCTGTGGGAAGCACAAGGCATTTAATCAAATTAAGTATTTTCATCATTCATTCTTTAAAGGCAAATGTGAAAAAAAACATATTACATACTATCAAAAGAACTTCTACACACCCTTAAGGTGGCTTAGGGATTCCTAAGATACAAGTGTATAACTGTATTGTTACTTTCTTCGCCAGCTGAGGAAATTCTACCTGCCACAGGAGCTGCTGATAGTTTTACTCCGCAATCATTGAATTCGTCCTCTGTACTTCTATAACTGTCTGGTTTGGCTCAGCTACCAAATCTGAATGTAGAAGACTGCAGAGGGTAGTCAGGACCGCTGAGAGAATCACTGGAACATCCCTCCCAACTCTCCAAAATCTGTACATATCCAGAGTGAGCAAAAGAGCTAAGGTAATCACCCTGGACCCCTCACACCCAGCACACTCCCTCTTTAATCTGCTGCCATCTGGTCGACGCTACAGAACACTTAGCACCAAAATGTAGAGACACAGGAACAGTTTCTTCCCCCAGGCAGTCCATGTCATGAACACTTAACAACCTCACTGTTCTGAACACTTTTCAATATGTATATTGTGTCCCTGCTATTTTGTATTTCTGTACATAATTCTGTTTATTACCTGTCTTGTCTCGTCACTGTCATCTTGTTGCACTGTAGAATTCTGTCACTAAAACAAAGTCCTCGTATGTGTGAACATACCTGGCAATAAAAGCTAATTCTGATTCTTCTGTTTCTGATTCTAATAGTAAGTAACGGCCCGTATTGTTTGTAGCCTATTGCCTGCTCCCTAAATACGATCTCAGCAAAAGCACAGACACAGAAGAACAACAGCAGATCTTTCTCATTTTATTTAAAAATAATTTATTTGTATATAATTGGAATGATGCCAGGCTGATACATCTATGATGGCAGTTGTAAGTTTCATAAAGATAAAATTCCAAAGGAGGAAAAAATATTTTTTTTGTTTCATTTTCTCAAACCTGGACAAAAAAAAAAACAAACAAAAAAAAAACAATGGATAAATATATTAGTAAATAAATATATTAGTGACATTACCATATTGAAATGTTTTTTATTATATATAAAAATGTCTATTATATATAAAATACAACACTTTATCTCATTAAAGTTTGTGTGTGTGTGTGTGTGTGTGTGTATGTATTTTTATATATTGAAAATATACTGGCATATCCCTTCGTTTTCTGGAGGGAATTTGCTCTGTGAAATAAAGGCAGTTTCAGCTCATTCGCCATCGAAGAAACAAATAAAAATAAAAAATGAAATAAAAAGCAAATAAACAATTGAACCAGACCAAAAAAAAAGGAAATAAAATCACCCTTAACGTTCTGTGACATTTTGTTGATTTCCATGATGTTTCCCGGTACCGGAGGCTACATAAATGCTAAGCTTGTTTTGCTTCGAGTTCCTCTTTGAAATCGTTTCTAGTTGTTTTTAACACGTCCTGATCAAGTAACATTAAGACAAAGCCGGTGAGAACTAGATTGAGGCACCGCAGAAGATTAAGGCAACAGAGAAGTGCAAAGCAGGCCTAATGCAAGGCAAGTCTGGGGTTATTCGAGGTAAGAGCACTTAATTATTAACGATATGTTTTTGTATGAGAATCAAAGGATCCCACGCTTGAATGGATGGATGTCAACCATTTTATCACATTCCTCGTCATTCAATTAGAAGGCATTGGTTTGGGAACGTCACTCTTCTAGCATATCCAGATAAAATATGTTCAAATAGGTTCAATAGTGGTTTAGTGAGACAAAGAAACACATTCCAGATTTTACAATGCGTTGTATTGGAAATTCATCAAAACTAACATCTGCACTGAATTTCACATGGCCTGGCTTCCCCCTCATCTTTTTCTATTGTGTTATTGTTTGGGCCATGGATAGATTTAGCATCCTTCTAGGAAAGTGACTAAAACTCATCTGCTCCGGACCTTTGGCCAGATCCTGTACTGAGAAAAGCCATCCAAATCTGTTCAAAAAATGATTACTACAAATTTGACAACGAACATTATAGGCGAAAGCTACATACGTATTCATTTCTGAAACCATTTCCAGTGTTTTACTGTTTCTGTCTAGAATTTTTTAAAGAGTCTTCCCCTTTAAAGAGCAATTCCACCTATATTTAGGGAAAAAATTCAGCCTAATTACAGAGGTCTGCAAAAAAATTTTTTTTGCAATCATCAACGCAGTTTTCAAAACCAGTTTTTCATGCTGATTTCAGATTTGCTTTCAGTTTTTTCACATCAACTTTTTGAATTATGAGTAATATTAGATTTGCAATAGAGTTTTTATTTTAAAAAATGCATGCAACAATAACTAGCTTCATCACAAAAACTGTATGTGCACGAAAAACTAAACACTGATTTGAAATCAGCATGAAAAACTGCTGATTTTGACCTGTTGACCCGTGTTATGATCTGAAATGCTCTGTTCTGGAGAAAATTGTGATAGAATGTGAGGTGTTTAATGCCTCTAACAGCTATGCTTGTTTTTTATGCCCAGGACACAGTTATGACAGGTTTTGAGAAGGCTTTCTTAAAAATGTACCACTATCAATATTGCGTATGAAATCTCATATGCAATATTGTTGTTCTAGATGGGAAATAGAAATATTAGGTCTGCACAAAGGAAGACCCCTGGCTTCTATGAACACCACTAAAGTATCAGTTCATTTCTCTACAATGAAGCATTTAGTCAAACCCCTCTGAATCGCTATTCTGAAATGTTCAATTTGTCAGGAAAGTTGAAAAGTCAGTGGAATTCCCCTTTAAAAAATGACAGACAATACCTACAGGTTATCTATCCACAGGAAAGTGAATAGTGACATATTCAAAAACTGAAAGAGAATACAGCATGTTACTCTATAAATGAATAAAGCAGACCAAACAGAGATTGCGTCAATTTCAGTATTTTTAGGCCATTCAATAAGCCATATTAGAGGAACTCTAAACAAATTTTTTCTTCGTTTTTTATTTGTAATCTGTTGTTACTTTTTTGAGGTTCAGGGGTTTTTTTCGCCCATAATTTCGAGTAATTGAGTAATTGAAAAAGAGGCGCCTTTGGCAAGCTTGTATGCTGGTGACTGTTTCTGAAACAACGATGTCCTTGCGGATACACGTACAAATTTACTTGAGAGCGTCGCACATGAGGTAAAGGGCTCAGAGGTGAAAGCATGCACGTACGGACAGTGTAATCCTTCCTCGTCCTGAGCTACACAACAGGTGCCGTGGAGGCTGAAGATCACCAGCCAGTGTGGAAAGGAGTAGCTTCTCTAATGCTTGTGCCTCCGCTAAAGGCTGAACCGCTTTCAGTCAGTTGGCTTTTTGTTTTTCGACCAAGAGGACAAAAATCCACACAAAAGAAAACGAACGAATGAACAAACAAACAAAAATATATGAAACAAATGACAGCTGCCTTTCTCGAATTAACAAACACAAGACCCTAAAACCATTATGACCTCTGGACAGTCAGCAAATCCTTTTGTTTTTCTTTCTCCGAGGACAGATTGATGTAAAGCCCCCCCATCTCTCTTCTGAGTGAATCAGAAGTCGGCAGAAAGGGGTGCCAGGCATTAAGTTTATTTGGAAGTACCATCGTACGAAACAGGACTGATTGGTTATCTGAGGTAGGCTGGAGAGAGAGAGAGAGAGAGAGAGAGAGAGAGAGAGAGAGAGGCACGTCCGCAGGCAGGACGCCGAACGCAGCATGGTGCAGTACATCACCGGTAAGGATGACATCATGCCTGCCGCAACAATGCAGGTGGGCAGATAAGATCGCAGGACTATCAGGGCTGTGGACTTCCGAGTGCCTTCCGCCACGGTTCTAATTCGACTTCAAGGTACTCATATCCCACAGGACATGAAGTCATATAATGGTGCTGGTTTACCAGTAATGAACAAAGGCATCCTTTTATATGTGTTTTTTTTTCTTCTTCACTTTATCACCAACATCAAATACTGTCAGGACCGAAAAACAGATCGCTACGGTGTGCTGCAGGCGAACCTCAACGCCTGAAAGGGGGGATTTGTAAAGATTGTTTTCTCAGCAGGTTAACACTCAGCTCTGGGTACGTGAAAGGCTTTTGTGGTGACGCATTGAGGTAACTGAGGAATTCCCGGGCTCGTTTTCTTTCAATTAAGCTACTGAACGGCTTCATCGAGGAAAAGGAAACACAACAAATAGAAAAACAAATGACTTAACCCCTTTTTCTCGCCAGCCTCCCCCAGTTCGCCAAATGACTCATGCTGAACCTGAATTAGTGCAGAAGAGAACTTGTAGTGGCAAGTATTTGCTGGACCCAACGTTGTACCTGAACAGTACCGTTAATGAGTCGGAAATGAGCTTGTGGTCAGAACTGGCTCAATTCCAAATCACCGTCAGCCCTTGAGTTAGAGACATCTTTGAGAACTGAGGGACGCTGGGACATAAAAGCTGGATATTTGGAATTTTTCGGAAGACTGAACAAGCAAGACTTTCTCTATCACTAAATAGAGAAAGAGAGAGAGAGAGAGAGAGAGAGAGAGAGAGAGAGAGAGAGAGAGAGGCCGATAAGTTTTGTCCATTTCGGCTCTTGTGTAGCAGCGTGAGGTTTTGGGGATGGAAAGAGTTCTCAAACACCAGACTCTTCCTCTGATCCTGCCGAAAGAAACACACACGTCCTCAACGTTAGATCACATTTAAATGCCATTTACATCAAAAAAATATCTTGGCAAGGGAAATCATCTTTAGCCAAGAGCAGTTTAGCACCATCCATATACAGAGAGGAGAAATCAGTAAAAGCAGGTCCGCGGTGTTCGCTCAATAAAAAATTCTCCAGTTTTTAAGTGAGTGTATCTTAAAGAGAGTTCTTATTTACTTTACTGTTGAATACCCCTTCCCTGCATGCAAATCCATCAGTAAAGTGAATAAAGTCCACTTTGATGACGAAATGAATAGACAACATGCAGAAAGTCAGAAAGATACACAAGTTTGATGGCCTTTTGGATATGCTGGATGAGTTACTTTTAGCTAGTGGGGAAGCGCAGTTACGTTAAAGGTGTGTGTGCGTGGCCCAAGTGATTGGTGAGGGTAATGTTAATAGAAACTGCCCAGTTAACTCACAAAGGGGAGAAATGTGATGGTCAAATATAAAATGTTTAATATTGAATTACTATTTATTAGCTTTATCTAAAATGTGGCCTTTTAACCTTAATTATGTTCAAACAAATTGTGCCCAAAAATCTGCAAACAAATTGCATATTTTCTTGATTTTTCATTTGACCTACAACCTTATTTCAGTACTTTACTGGTCTTAATGTGTCTGTAGCATACTTCATCTGTGTACATGCTTCTTTCAAAACACAGATTTAAACATGGACATCATTAACACATAGAATATACTTGGTATGTCTTATATTGTCTAACCGTGAGATTATCGTAAGAATATGCTAACCTATTTATAGACTTTTTACTTGCTGGAAGTGACTTATGTACTGAACTTATATGCAAGCATATTGTCCTAACTGCTAGATGAAAATAAACCTAGAAACAATCTTTTATTATTATTACAACAAGCTAATAATGATAAATGATATGTATTTTATCTAGACTTTAGGATCACTTGCCAAGATATTTGTTTTTGCAGTGGAAGTGGAAGTACAAGATGTTTTCTGTCAGCTTTACAGTGAATGTGTATAAGAGAACCTGACGTACTCACCCTGATTATTGCATACAGTTTGGCAGTAGCGACAGATGTCGGCGGGCAGCTCGTGCCCGGGACTGTGATGAGCCCTGCACAAGGGTCTGTCCAGAGGAGTGCTAGAGCCCAGCAGTTGGGGCTCAGAGCGGGCTTGCTGCACGTGCTTCTGCCACACCCTGTGCGTCTCTTCACAGCAGGGCCAGTCCCCCAGGCCACCTGAGTCCAGGATGAGAGGCACGGGTAGCAGCGTGGCGCCCATATCTGGAGGCACTGGGCAGCAGTATCCCCCTGCTCCCTGCCCGTAGTGGATGTGGATGCTACAATCGTCCTGAAGGTCCACGCTCTGATGGAAGTGCACAGCTGGGAGAGGTCCCGCAGAAGCCTCCAGGCTGCGGCTGATGGCCTTCTGACGATGTGGCCGCCCCGGACCCTGGAGGTAGCAGGCTGGGGAGGGAGAGGGGAGAGCAGAGCTGGAGACCAGCACAGGGGGACCAGAGGAGGAGGATCCTAAGTCCCGATCCTCCGTTCCTCCAGGGCTCAGCTTGTCTGTAGAGTCCGGTCGGGGGCAGTGGCAAGGGTAAGGACTTAAGTCCTGGGTGCCTGGCGAGTCCTTACTTACAGGCACGTTAACAGAGCCACCTGCTGCCACTCCTGAATTCCCCTGCTCCTCGTCAGAGCCTCGCCCTGGTCCCTGTCCCGGCTCAGCCTCATCATAATAGTGGTGTCTGTGTCTGTGATAGTGCACATGGCTGAACACAGCCCGTTGCTGGGGTTCCTCAAGTCCAAACCCTGCTCCCCCCACTCCGGCCCCCGTCTGGTTTACCCCTGAATCCAGCGAGCGGGGCCTGGCAGCAGCTAAAGGGCCGTCCATGTTGTCCCGGCCATAGTAGACAAAGGGGTCATACTCACTACTTAGCGAACTGCGGAAGGTGGAGCGGCTGCCATAGACGCCCTGTAGGCTGACGTCGGTGCAGTTGAGCACCGAGTCGCTGGACGAGCCGTGGCATGGGCCCGAACTGGAGTCACTGGCGGGCCCATCAGGGAAGTAGCCGCTGCGTTCTGTGCGGTAGCTCGCACCTGAGCAGCTCCCATCATCTTGGCGACCCTGGGAGCCTCCACCCCCATGGACCCCATGGTGATGATGGTGGTGGTGGTGGTTAGTGGGGTTAGCAGCCCGGTTGCCAGGTGCATGGTTGGGGGAAGGGCAGTGGGGACAGGAGCGGCGAGGGGCAGGGCAGTGGTGTCCAACGGCACGACAATTGTGGCCCCCAGACGTCCTGTGAGGGCGACTCCGGTGCCCTTCTGGGTCAAGGTAATATCTGCAGCCGGCACCTAGAGGCCTGCTAGTGAGGCAGCGCAGGCTACGAGGATGGAGGGGAGGTGAGCTGCTGTAGTGGCCCAGCTGGGGGTAGGGACCAGATGGGCCCCGCGGGTAATGAGGCCGTAGGGAGAAGGGAATGGGGTGCTGGGGGTAAGAATGGGGAACAGGGTAGTGGTGCGTGTGGGGATGCAAGAAGGCCTGGCTGTGCTCTGGAGGAGACTGCAGACGGCCTCGCTGAGGCTGACGAGTGGTCAGTTCTGTACCTGTTAGAGTAATTAGAAGAAAAAATCCATAATTATAACAGTTCTGATACATATTATAAACAGTTAGATACATGTTATCTGTCTCAGTAGGTTTATGGGTTTAATGTATTACATTTAAAGATGTTTCTTACAGGGTTACATAGGTGTGTCTAGCAATAAATGTTCATTGTTTCTGGGTTAGCCTATTGGAATTGAAGGAATTGTCAGTACAAACAACTTTAAAGGCACTTTTTCAACAGGCACTGTTTAAATGCAGGGCAAATGCATTTTACCAGGCAATGATCTGCACTATTGCTAGTTCAGCCCTTGCGTCCTGATTTAGTATGCTTGGTATGCTGACAAAATGTGTGCTAAAGGATTTATAACCATACTGGGCAGCGTAGAAGTGGGATGGTAGCAGCCTAGTGGGTAAAATACTTGTCTGTGAACCTGATGACCACAAAGTTGCCAGTTCAAACCCCCCACTTTCTACCATCTTGTCCTTGAGCAAGACTTAACCCCAGTTGCTCCAAGGAGACTGCTCCTGTAAATAATGACTGGAATTCACTCTAATAAGGGTGTCTGCCAAATGCCCCTTTACCTTTATAATGCTAAAATAATAATAATTTTAAAACTTAAAAGCTGATGTCCTTTTTAGCTTGCTCGCAAAGAAAAAAAAATTGAAAGCAACCACTTAAACATTAAGGTGTGCATAGGCTCAAGCTGGATGCAAGTGCAGACAACTTTTAGAGATCTGTTTGCATGGATGATGGCTATGTCTGCTGTGCACACGGTTGATGACTATGTCTGCTTGTGCCAGTGTTGGCTGGTATTTACCCATAATGTTGTGCATGCAGAGTGGGCAGGTCCGGTGCTGGAGCAGCCAGGGGTCCACACACTCCTTGTGGAACTCATGTGCACACGAGATGATCCTCAGGTCCTTAGCCAAGATGGAAAAGAAGCTTTACTAACCCAAATCATGACTGGGCCTGTCTTATAACCAGAAATAGAAGGATTTTGTCTTGACATGCAAATGTGGCAACCAATGAATTGAAGCTAGTGAGGAAAGTAGCCTAATCTTGTATAATGCCCATCAGCTCATGATCATGAATGAAGTGATCCTTTAACCATCTCCTGCTCCAGCTTTCTTTTATAATTTTCTCACTTGCTTAATAGCTCGCTCATTAAAAGGGTCCCTCGTCTTTGAACAGCTCCACTTTTGGTTCTTTACACCATGTCAGTGCAAAGGACCTTCGTACCAAGGATATTTGCATCATGTGTCTTTTATGTTATTGTGCAAGGAAGTCATTTTTGCCACCTTTCATTATTAGGACTGCTCCGTCCATCATTACCTGTCCATCCAGGAATTCCTCGAGGCAGATGGCACAGACTGGGGTGGAATTGGAGCTGCTGTTGGAGCTCCGACCCCCACGGGAGCGCTGGGAGCTGGCAGAGCAGCCCTGAGAGCTATACGTCCGTGTCTCCAGCCTGCTGATAGCACGCATGGTCTGCTGATGCACAGAGTCCTATGACAGAAGACACAACAGCTTTAAGAGATGCACTGGACTTTGACTGTGATGGCCTGCTATAATGTGCACTAAAGCTATAGTTTGGTTTCAAACTAGATTTGAAGCAGCATTTTAACATCAACCTCACTAAGATCATCAATCTATATCTGTTCAACATAAACCTCATCCTTCACTAATCTAGACTAGCAGTTTAACATTAATCACATACTTCACTAATCTAGACTAGCAGTTTAACATTAACCACATACTTCACTAATCTAGACTAGCAGTTTAACATTAACCACATACTTCACTAAGACAGACTAGCAGTTTAACATTAACCACATACTTCACTAA
>JBBPDE010000083.1:7496797-7520737 GCA_037974605.1 Nannopetersius ansorgii | reverse complement strand
GCATGTGATATCGCCATCGCAACACTCAACAACATTATCGCATATCGCATGTTTTCCTAATATCGTGCAGCCCTAGTTGAGGGTGAAACTGAACATGACTGGGAAAAGATGTCAATTGTTTACCCTTTTTTTACTTAGAATTGTTATGTTGTGTCATTCCGGTAAGGGCCTTGGTCTGATTGTGCCCTTTCCAGAAACTTTGTAATCTACCCTTGAACCGGAGTCAAATTAAACAAACAGACAGTAATTGTGCATTACAATATGCAGGAGTGTGTTTTGTCTGTAGAGAATGTGTGCTCATATTCACTTAGAAAACCAGTAAAACGTATGGTTTGACTGAATGGGCTTAAACATATGCATATAATTGCCATGCATAAGTTTCCATTATTTTTGCAAACTCCAGACATCAAACTGACCAGAATCTGTACTAGAGGAAAAAATGTAAACATGACCTTTTGCTGAACAATCACTTTTTAGCAGGTAGGTCATTCCCTCACTCCCACACACATGCAAAGGCTCTTGTTCTCGAAGCCCACTTCTACGCACGCTCCACAATGGAAGCCCAGCAGCAGGCAGTGCCCAGAAGTGGGCAGCGTGCTATTCAGACCCAGCGGCACCACAGGGCAAACATACAGCAAGAGCAAACACGGCCCAGGCCAGAGCAGCGCAGGAGATAAAAGGCGGGAAAGCGAGAAATTAATGAGTAACCGTTTCGGCCGGGTAACGGCACAGAATATCGGGGCGAGTCAACAGACGTGGTGATGGCAGCTCCCGAGGCCTTTGATCAGGCGGTCTTTCAGAAAAGCAGAGAGGCTTAGGGAGGCCGGGGCGCGGCAACAGGCCAGGTAAGCTAGCAGGGAGTGTGTCTGTGTGTTCTCAACAACTGTGGGAGCGTATTTTTGACCATTGTCGACCGCATCAGAAACCACATAAGTACCTTACTTTACAACTCAGTGCTCAATTTGAGTTGTTTTAGGCAGTTTTCTACAATCCAAATTGCTTCCACTACTTTGGCCTCATAGCTCCAGCAGCAACTGCAGCAGCTAAACATGTAAAAGTGAGAAAAGTGTGAGTAAAAGAGAAAAGCTGGGAGTATGAGCTGGAGAATATGTTAAAATCAAACAGAGTGGACAAATAAGTCATAAAAGGAGGGCAATGAGTGTGCGAGGACAGACAGACAGACGGAGGCAGAGTCTTTTTGGAGGAACTCCAGCCACAAGTGCAAGTTCTCTTTTGATATCGGCCCGCCTGTGTGTGTAACAGTTTTGGGAAGCAGCCAAAGTACACATCTCTCGGTAATAGTTAACAGAGTCTGCAAACACACAGAGAGAAACACCACGGAGCTGGAACACACACACCACACACAAGCACCTTTCTGTTTGCCTCACTTCCAACCCATTCCTCCTCTCTCTCACAATCAGACCTTTTCTTTCTCGTCCTCCCATCCTTCCCTCCTTCATTTCAGCCATTTCATCCTTTCATCTCTGGCCACACACGTCGAAATGGGTCACACACTCAACCTGACAGCAGGCAAACAGCCCTGAATGGGTAAGAGAGAAGAAATGTGAACAGCTGTGGTCTAGTCGTACACTTACTAACTTAAAATGTGATTTTGCAAGCCACGCTTCTGCCTATGTTTAACCACTGGGTCCAGTGTGTGTCCGAGTCAAGTCTCGAGTCCCTGGGGAGTGTTTCCCAGTCGAGTCTCGAGTCCCTGGGGAGTGTGTCCCAGTCGAGTCTCGAGTCCCTGGTGTGTGTTTCTGAGTCGAGTCTCCAGTCCCTGGGGTGTGTGTCCCAGTCGAGTCTCCAGTCCCTGGGGTGTGTGTCCGAATTGACTCTCGAGTCCCTGGGGTGTGTGTCCACTATGCAGACTCTACGGTAGGACTCTGACTCAGGTCTGGGGCCTCAGATGAGAGGGTCCAAGTCGGATGAGTTAGTAAAGTGTTTGGATAGAATAAATCCAAAATCTATGTGAGCTTACAAGTATATCTGACATCTTTAGTCCTGTGGTGTTTTCATCCTATAGTCAATACCATGCTCAAATCAGATGTTTTCTCCAGAAGAAAAATAAATGCTACCTTGAAAATTACTAAAAATGTCATTAAGGAGACAAAATATCAGTCATGCACTGAACTGATCTTGTAATTCAGAAGATCCAGGGGAACGGAACAAAGGACAAAACTTTTGAGATGTGGATGATCTTAGAAAAAGTTATTTTTTACATAGAGAAAAGTTGCTTGGACCCAAAGTCCTTAAAACTACTGGGACTACTGATCTACTATACCATGCCTAAATGTCAAAGTCTCTTGTTAGTTAAAATCTCAGCAGCACTTTCGGCTGCTGTGCGGTATGAGTACTACAATAACTCACATTATAAGTGAATCTGGGTACACACACACACACCTACGCTGCACACCCAAGCTGCTCAGAGGGAGAATTCCGAGCATGTCCGAACACACGTGCGTCTGCAAGGGTGCGTTGAACGGAAGGAATGCGAGCCCCACGCTAATTGAGCCCTTGCATTAATACAATAAAAGCCAGGAACGTAGCTAGCGCTCAGATCAAAAGACGCAATCTTCATCAGCTCCACCACCCTCATCGCTGCTTGCACAGAGTCACAAGCGTCTCAGGGAGGGGATCAGCTTTATTAGAACCTGAGGGATCAGAAAAATTCCGGAAAAACTGGAGAGTGGAGCATAGCCCAGAGGCTTTCTCATATACCTTACACACCTGTGCAGACTTCAGAAGCGCACCGCCGTCGATGTGGGTGTGTGTGTGTGCACGCAAGTAGATAAGTGCATTGCTATGTTTGTGTGAGTGTGAGAGATGTGTTTGGTGTTTTATGCTGTAATCTGTTTATACTGTAAGTGTACACTCTACAGTACACTGACAAGCCATTTAGTCTGTACACCTATCCTGTAGCTACACTCACTGTCCATTTTAGTAGTGCTACCTACGTAGGTGCACTTAGTGGTTTACGATTACAGACTGCAGTCCATTTGTATCTTGGCATCATTTGTTAGCCCACCTTTACTCCATTCATCAATGATGAAGACCCCCACAGGACCAGGACCACCAGTGAGCAGGTATTATTTGGGTGGTGGATCATTCTCAGCACAGTAGTGACATTGATATGGTTTAGTATGTGTGTGTGTGTGTGTGTGTGTGTGTGTGTGTATGTGTGTGTGTGTGTGTGTGTGTGTGTGTGTGTGTGTGTGTGTGTGTGTGTGTGTGTATCCAGCCAATGGTATCCTGTGGCCGAAATGGACCATTGAGGCCTCTAGAGTGAAACAAACTGTGCAGCAGCAGAACACAGTGAACCATCATCAATAACAACTTGTGCAGAACATCCCCTACAAACACACACAGAGTACCATATCAATGTCACTGCTCTGCTAAGAATGATCCACCACCAAAATTGATACCTGCACACTGGGGGTCTCACTGGGGTCCTGACCAGTCATGAACAAAGTAAAGGGGACAAACAGATGAACCACAGTCTGTGAACTACAAAGTGTACCTAAATGGTAAATGGATCTGACAGAGTATCTACTGCCTACTGCCGTTCTCTATTATAGGAATATAATGGATTTCATAGAAGAATGGAAAATATTCACATCTAGGTCAATGTATTACAACCCTAGTATATAATATAGTCTGTGTGTGTTGGTGTGTGCGTGTGGCTGAGTATGCTTGTGTGTGCGTGTGTGTGTGTGTGTGTGTGTGTGTGTGTGTGTGTGTGTGTGTGTGTGCACGTGCCCTATGCTGTGGAATGCTGTCCAGTGAAGCCCCCTGTGCTCTGCTGTGTGTTGTACCAGACAGAGGACCGTCTCGAGGGAAACGTGTCATTATCTGAAGGGAAGCCGACCTAACAAACGTCCGACTGGAAAGAACGTGGGCACCAGGATCTACACAGATTTGGCTAAAGGGAGGGTGGGGGGTGGCTGAGATAGAGAGAGAGTGAGAGAGAGAGAGAGAGAGAGAGAGAGAGAGAGAGAGAGAGAGAGAACAAACTGCTTAAAATAGCCTCTCTTATCAAAGCCAAGGCCTGCTCTCCACTTGGCCAGTGTGTGTATGGTTTCAAAGTACAGTGGTGAGTGAAGGCCACAGGCCTGCTGCAACAATGGCCACAATGCGCTGGACAAGAGACAGACAAAGAGCAAAGGAAGTGATGAATACTGCGCAGATTTTATTTGTCTGCTCATCTATCGCCCTTATCAAGAACTCACTCAGAAACTAGTGGCTACAAATAGTGCATATGGACAATTAGTGATGGCAAAAAATAACATTGCAATATCTGGACTGATTAAATGTATTCTGGGTTGTTTTTTTTTAAGATTGGTAAATGCAAGGATAGACTCCTCCAGAAACCAACACCACAGCCCCTTCTAGGACCATAAATTGTATAGTGATGTACAGCAGTTTATTGCGATACCTGTATTATATTGTCACATTGCATGTCTACACTACACTGCCTGGAGAGAGTGAGGGGTTGTGTCAACATACAGAAGCTCTTTTAAAATCTTTCATAACGTTCAAATTTGTGCCAATTAAAGTGTCTTCTTTGGTATGAAAACTCCTGAAATGTTTGTCTGCGTTGCAGTCTTTGAATAACAGAAGTTTTTTATGTTATTTATGCAAAATCATCAAAGAAAGCATGCTTCTAAGCAATATAGCATTTGTAAAAGTTAGTTGTCCCTATCCAGGGCCATAAAATCCACATACGTGAACTAGACAGTGGCAAAACTTTTGTTTCTTCCCAACATATGATTGGCCCCCAAACACCCAGAGTGTTCCAATGCCACTGGATTAGAGCACTCTCCATGCAATGTTGATTTTTTAAATGTATTTTACAGCATTACACTATACTTGGTTAGTAAACACTTCAAACAAGCATTTCCCAAATGTTCAAAAGCGACATATATCATAAAAAATATATTTATTCACTCTGGATGATGGGTGGTGAGGTTAGGGTAAATTTTTTCCTCTTAGGCCAAATAAAACATCTTAACGGGCCAGCCTCGGCCCGCAGGCCACACTCAGCATGGACAGCATGGCATTCGACATTAAGTGTGCCAGATGCTGTGCAATGCACTTTGGAATGCAGAAAAAGAGAGAGAGCTGCAAGAAGACACGGTGTTATGAAAATGTTAATAGAGGGCAGAGATTATGTAAGCGATGGGACTGATAGTGATTGGAGAGGTGGTGCTTTTGATGGAAGCCCTGCATTTACATTAACATTTATGGCATTTAGCAGATGCTTTTATCCAAAGCGACTACAGTGGTCTAACTACAGTGGATAGTCTCCCTGGAGCAACTTGGGGTTATGTGTCTTGCTCAGGGACCCAGTGGTGATATGCTGAAGGTAGGATTTGAACCCATGACCTCATGGTCCGGAGGCAAGTATCCTACCCACTGAGCTACCTCCACCCACCCACCCCCTGTTGTGCCACTGCACTCCCTCCCACACCAGTGGCACAATGTTCACTACAGGTTTATCTGTGTAGGCCCAGCGAATCAGGATGAGCACTCAAGAGTTCAACAAACAATGATGCAATTTACACAATTTCCCTCTTGCTCCAAACATAGCTATGATAAGTGTAATCTACATTGGATCCATAAAACTAACGTAGCTAACAAGTAGGGCTGGGTGACTTGGCCTAAAATCAAAATCTCGATTAATTGAACATTTTAACTCGATTACGATTAATGAACGATTATTTGATTTTTTTATTTGTTTGCCCTCATAGTTCACTGAGAAGTCGGTCAGTTGTCTCAGTATTTAAGCTCTCCATGCTCAACATGTTGGCGGAGTAACGTAACTAGGGGTGGGCATAGATTCATCTAGATTAATCTAAATTAGAATGGCTCAAAAAAAATGATCCCAATGCCTATTTTTATAGTGTAAACCATAAATATGCCTCCAAATGTTCTCCCAGATCACTTTAATGTCATTTTGGACTCAGTTTAATACATTTAATGCATACATCAGTTTAATAAAGAAATTGTAAATATAAACCCGAGGTTTAAATACGGAAAAGTCACGAACAAGAGAGAGACAGAGAGAGTAAGGGAGAGCAAGCAAGCGAGCGAGAGAGAGAGAGAGAGAGAGACAGAGAGAGTGTGCGAGAGAGAGAGAGAGAGAGAGAGAGCGACAGGTAAAGTCACGAACGAGAGAGAGCATGAGAGAGAGACAGAGAGAGCGCGAGAAAGAGACAGGGAGTGCGAGAGAGGCACAGAGAGAGCGCGCGTGAGAGAGAGAGAGCGAGAGCGAGCAACAGAGAGACAGAAACAGAGAGAGCGAGACAGGTTTTAAACTGGCGCGATCCGGAAAAGTCACGAACGAGAGAGAGAGACAAACAGAGAGAAAGAGAGTAATATAGACCCAGCTCCCAACCCAACTTTGTGAATAGATTAACAACTATATTTTTTAAGAGTCTCACATTAAAGCAGCACGTTAACGCCGATAACGGCCCACCACTAAACATAAGATAACGGAGCAGGGTCACGTGAGTCCACACGCGGTAGTGTTTTTAAAGGGAATGTAATCGAAATAATCGACCTGGAAAAATTTGATCGATTTTAGGTTCTGAATGTTGGTTTCGATTATTTTTCGATTAATCGCCCAGCCCTACTAACAAGTCATGTAATCTTATAACCATTGGAAAAAACGCTGACATTTACCTCTGACAAAAAAGAAAAGGAAAATACATTCACATTTATGTTCTTCTACTGTTTTAGTGGATAGTTCAAGGAAAACCGAGAGAATGAAAGAAAGGGGCATTTTTTGATGACACATCCTGGTAGTCAGTAGCCTCACTCACACACATTCACATACACACACACACACACGTACATGCACCAGCAGTGTGGTGAATGATTCAGTAATTCCAGGCAGTCTGTGGAGAGGTGAGGGTTGACAGGGGGGCGTCAACCATAGATGAACCCGTTTTGGTTCCATAAAGAACTATTGGTAATCTGGTACCACTGGTGGCAGGTAATACTTGAACCCATCTACATAACAATAACATAACCATGCCATAACCATATCATGAAAGTGTATATGATGTCAATTTGCTAATGACACCAAATATCAAATACCGCCCGGGTAGCAGGGTGGGGGGATGGTATCTTGCTCAAGGGCACTAACAGTCTTGGGATTCAAACCCATGGCTATCTGATCGCAGGAGCAACCCCCCAACCACTAGACCACCAGTTTATGGCATGTTTATGACAGTTTTATATAGCAGGGTTCAGGTAAAGCAAACCTTTAAAGAGCAAACCTTTTAAGATTAATTCAAATAATAGACACTATAAGGATCAACAAAGCCCTTCTTCTATGGCAGTATTCCAGTGAACCCTTTTCAGTTCTTAGCGTATACAGTCTGAAGCGTAAGTCACTATAACAATGTGTTGGGAACAGAGAGAGGAAGAGAAAGAGACATCTGTCCTCAATTCAAGGCTGGAAGAAAGAGGTTGGCAAGTTAATGGCAGAATGACAGTAACGTCCAGTGTGTCCAGTGTCCAGTGCGTCTGTGTGTGAGATTTACGTTCTGTGTGGGCAGCTTCAAGTCTGCACTTCAGACTTCAACAAATAAATATGTATGACAAAATGTAAAGCTTTTTTTCTTCTGCAAACCAATATATATTCAAAAATTCAGATCAGATCTCCTTCCAAGGTCAGCTTCCAAGCACATCTGTGGTACAGACAGGACGTATGGAAGTGGGCTAGCGCCATGCTTGAGGACAACCTTGAGGGTTAAACTGGACAACACACACTAAGACTATTAAATCTTAGCCAGTCAATCACACAAGTCCCAGCATGTGAACATCTCAATCCATCCTCACTTCAATCAAAATAAGGAATACCTGGTTGCATTCGCTTGAGAGAAAGTCCACACAATGGCTCTGGACCCAACAAGCCGAATAGGCTGTCACTTAGTCACTGTGTATTTTACCCAGCGAGCCTAAATGCACATATTTTCACAGCCTGCAAGAATGACTGTGCTCACCGCGTGGACACTCGTGTGAAAACCACCACTTCAGCAGACCCTTCAGAAGAGGCCCTAGACAATAAGACAGCAAGTGAGACTGTGCAGCCATTCCAGAGCTTGCTGAGTTGAGCTGGACCATCACTGCTGTCCAGACAAAAGCTGAATGGCACTGCCCTGGTTACCAATCTTCCATAAAGAAAATGTTTTAATAGAAAAGCATGTCACTGACCAAGTCTTAAACTATATAATTAACTCCGGAATAAGTAAGTAACAAAATGATGAGGTAAATCAGTAATTTATGACTTGAGTAAGAGCAAGCATTGACTCCCTTACCTCAAGATTGTCTACAAGAACGAGCAACTACCAATTAGCAAATTAGGTAGCTTTGCTCATAGAAAGGGCTGAACCTGGGAAGAAGCTTTGCTTATAGGACCTTATATACATTTGCAGTCACAATTTGTATCTGTTTGAAGCAAAGTTGTAGTTAAGACCACCTTTAAATAGTGTGTACTGTTACACTGCACTTCAAAACCTTTCTAACAGTATTTCTAATGTTGTCTGGTAATAACATTTGGAAAGAGCAGTGTATTTAATCCAATGGTGTGCATAAATGTCTGACCTATCATGTATTACTAGGTAATACAGCTTTTTAAAAAAAAAAAAAAAAAAAAAGCCAGACATGGTTGAGACCAACTAGAATATTTGGCAAAGACCGAGTTTGAATCCAAATACCAGTCCAAGTCCAAGACAAGTCCGCGTCCACTGAAAACACGGACCCGAGTACTACAGCCCCGGTATGAAGCAAAAGGTATGTATTTGACAGGTACATTTGAAGCAGCTACTTTCCGTTTCCGTTTAATCCAACAGAGACAGGAGTCTCTCACCTGATGTTCATGCAAGGTTGACCACCGATAAAAACTGGTACAGTGCTATCACACTGTATGTTCTTGAATTTCTTTCTTTTTCAATGTGTCTTTTTCTACAAAGTTAGAGAACAGGCTTCAGGACCATATTTGAGCGTTTTTCCATGGAGGTGGGGGAGAGAGGGAACAGAATGAAGTGGTAGCGAGGACAAGCGAGGCAGCGGGAGAGAGGGAGAGGTCAGGAGCGGGACAGTAGTGTGTATGCTACGGGCCCTGCAGTGGGCACCATGTGATCGCAGAGACATAAAGCATGTTCTGTCAGCCTCACTATCTCCGTTTACAATATGGCTTTTGTTGGCGAGTCCTGCCGTGAGATCTGAGCTGCTTTGATCTCGGTTAATGGAGTTTAGCATCGCACACGCCCCTTACACATAAACAGGAGCGCACACACATGGGCACATGCCTGCTAACAGAAAAACATGCAAATTTACGTAAAGGTAATGTTCTTGTGCTGACCTGTGTATAAATGTATTTAGGATTTACACTAAAAAAATAGGCATTTTTAGGCATTTTTTTACCAAAACACAACAACGCGGCATATCTATATATATATATGTATTCTTATGTATATACATGTATGTGCATCCCAATAATCCCAATAATATTTTAGCATGACGAAAGAAAAATGCTTCTGGGTAAACAAACAAACACAACAAAATCATTTTGTTTGTCTTAAAACTTTAGCTTAGTTTTTCTTAGGTTTAAAAACATATAATTGTGGACAGGACTTACACCTCTACATCAAGATAATTTAATTCAATGCACCACACACATACACACACACACACAGTCATGCACGCCAGATTTAGCTAAAGTACAACCAAGGGACATTAGGACGCAGGTGGTCAACTGATCAAAGCGAGCCGTTGCCATTAGACACACACAAACATGCACAAAGTGAATGAGGCAGTAAGAGCGAAAGTCTCTGCAGGCGCTTTGGTGGAAACACTTGTGGGATAACCTGGCCCTCCCAGCCCAGCCTAACATAAAAACTCGACTTTTTCCCCTCTATCCTCCACAAACCACTATTTTCATTATGAAAATGTTTTACCAGTTTTATTATTTTTCTCTCAGTTTTCTAGAACAGTGGTTGGCATCCCTGCTCTCCACATTTTACACACCTTATCCAACTAAAACAGCCTCATTAACAAGACTCTCCTGGGTTAACGTGTGTGTGTGTGTGTGTGTGTGTGTGTGTGTAGGAACATTAAAATGTGTAGGGTGGGGAGGGGGGCTCCGAGACCAGGGTTGGAGGGTTGGAACAAATTTGGAAAACTAAATGAATAAAATAAACAAATGGCACAACAAGCCGACGCCCAATCCGCTACTTTGTCACAACAAAATCTATTTCAATATGTTTGGAACAAGTGCAGAAGCGGTGTCTGTACATCAGTGTCCAACAGACGTTTAGACTAATCTATGATGTATCATCATATATTAACTGTACTGTTGAAAAGCATATTTAGGTGATGGTGTGATTCCGCACTAAAACATCTGCATTTTCTCACATTTTCTGCATATTTAATAAATAAATAAATATGGCCTAAATGCTAAAGTTCTTATTAGACAGATTCATGTCAATGGTCTCTGTTCCAATTCATGATACTTGATTTAAAAGGCAAAACAGCCTAAAATGCCAAGGACCATGCAGTCCTGCTATTAGAGGCTGAGAAAGCGACTGACAGGACCAGCTGACTTAATGGTGTCATTAAATCAATCTGGGCATTCTCCAATGGCAAAAACGCACGGTGTCATTTTATATTAATTAAGATTATGCTTCGCCTTTCATTAAAAAAGTTTTGTTTAGATGTAAGAAAAAACTGCTGAAACATAAATAGTCAGACTCCCCTCAATCTCAATACGGAACTTAAGCTGAACAAAAAATAATAATTACTGAACTGCAGCATAGCTAAACAATAATGCCTGTAAACCTCTAACGCTTGAGTGTGAATGCAGCTGGCTCTTGTGAACGGGGCCGATGAATATTGTGTTGGCGATTTCCTGTTGCGTAAAAACTTCACAAGCATCTTTGCGTAAAAAGTGCCTCCTTTGATGAGGAGCCGAGCGCTGTCACATCTGCCCTCCACTTCCTCACTTCAGGCAGGAACACATAATTCCCTGGAATGCCCGGGAGCTTTTAAGTGGCATTAAAGTGATGATTCATATCTGACGCTTTACAATAAGAGCATTCAGAAACCCATGAAAATCCTAGTATGAAATGTGGTTTCCAGTAATCAAGATGGCCGAAAAAAACCCAGACTTAAGCATTAATCACATGCTAAATAAACAGATGCAGAAGTTCTGATTATGGACATAATTAAGAAAACGGACATGACTGGACATATTTTATATTATTACGAACAAAAGAGGCTTCTGCTGTTCGTTTGGAAGATTTAAAGATGCATCGTTCCATTTAGTTGTAATTTTACCTACTAAAGCACATGGACACATTCATAAACATAGAATAACATATTCAGAAAAGTGATACTTGAGTAGTTATGTCATTAATCCGATGATGACAGGGTGATGACAGTAGCCTAGTGGATAAAACGCTTGTCTGTGAACCCGATGACCACCAGGTTGCAGGTTCAAACCCACCATTGTGTCCTTGAGCAAGACACTTAACCATCAATTGCTCCAGGTGCACTGTCCCTGTAAGGGTTTCTGCCAAATGCTGGAAATGCAAATGGTAGACGTAACATTGCGTTAACATAAGGGCCCTTAAAAGTAAAATCTTTGAAATTTCTTCCATTTATAACACAACTAAGAAACTGATATGGAAAAATAAGGGTGTAAATTACTGCATGTGAAAATCTTTCATAATACTGAGAAAATAACTACAGGATACGCTTTTAATTACATTGCTGTCTGTTAAACTCCATCAATTGGTAAAGATCCTTAATAAAGACTTTTTCCAGTAAATATCAGTAATTGTACTTTTAAGGAGTTACTTTACTTGCTACATAACACTGATATAACTCGCACTATGTTATGACATCACAGGTTATGCTAATTCATATAACAATGCCATGCTACCACTGCTGGTAATTGTCATGACAGATATTACAAAGACAACTTATGTCTTAAGACATGACATCAAACATGATAGCAAGTGTCATGACAACTGACAACCAGTAATGGTAACATGATGTGTTATTGTAACATGACTGTTACTTTGACAGACATAATCTGAAATGGATATTTATGGCAGCCTACGGCATCTGCCATTACTTGTTTGTAGTATAGTTTTGTCAAATTTCTATAAAGTTCATGTGCGAGTGGGCCTTTTTTCGTTTAAGGGCCCTATATCAATACAATGTCATTTACATAATAAAACATCTTGCTATTTTGCAAAAATATTATTCTGTGCTTGACATCTCTGAGCAGGTAGCCTTCAACTATCATGGTTTTCATTCATTCATTAATTTCCTGCAACTGCTGAATTCTTACTAGGGTAGCAGGTACCTGGAGTCTATCCCAGGGCCAACAGGCCCGAGGCATGGACTTACCCTGGGCGGGGCACCGGCCCACTTCAACTATCATATTTTTTTTTTAAAACATTCCATATTTATCTCTGTTTTTGCGGACATTTTATGGAATATAAGCTGTATTTGTCCCAACATTTTTAGCAGACAACAATACTTTCTAAATGCAAATATGGGGGTCCTGGAGTTACGACACAGTTACATTTCTACGACAGTGATGTAACCTGGATTTTGGTGTAAGTCGAAACACACCCGAGCCTAAGGCACTTACTGATCCTAACACAGCTGTAAAATCATAATCTAGAACACAAAAAAACTAAGCCACAGAAAAAAGAAAAGGACATGAATGCACTTATATACACTGTACTATAGAAACAGAACAAATGATAAAAAATGAGTGTAAAAAACACTCACGCTTCTAACAGTCCAAAATAGTCAGTGTACTGGGGGAGGCCAACGCCTTCACTTATGAGCCGCATTACTGCTTATACTGCATATTCTGAGTGTACTGTGTATTCTTCCGCCGTGCGCAACCAAACTAGTTATGGGAGTGAGCAGCATAACCTCAAAACCTCAAAAGCAGCTTCATAGCATTAAGACCACCTGTAACAGGAAAATGCAAACTGCGTTTCCATGCAAACTGCACATGATTAATTAGAATACCTAACAAATACTACAATGAGTAAATAAATAACCAAACCTATTTCACAAGGGGAACTATGAGTAACAGGAGGACATGACAGCAGGTGTATGCTAATGACCAGTCTAGCAGTGTATCAAGCTAGTATTTAGTGGCTTTATGTCAGAGCAAGGCTGTGGTCACTACACCTGGGCATGGTGAAGCTGATATGCAGGTAACAGATGGCCTGCTTCACACATCACCATGGCAACAGGTGGTGATCCGCCCACTTTCTTCTGCACAGCAAAGGTAAGGGAATCACTCTTGCACATGATATACATACAGATGTTTGTCAATTTGCTTTCCAATGTAAAGTAAAAAGTAAAGTAAAGTGAATAGTGTGAAATTCTTTCTCTGTATTTAAAATATTCACCAACTGAAGCAGTGGGGAGCCAAGGAATAGTGTGTGCAGACAATTCTAGACTTTTTTGATGGGGGGCGGTACAGTGCCCATCTCCATGACTGGTTGTATACACATTATCAAAATGTCAATTCTGCCTAAATTCCTATTCACCTCCAACTACGTTCTTTTTTACACTCACCAAACCTCTACAAGGTTTATAGGGAACAACAATTGCCCTCATTTACACCTATCTTTGTTGCACCTACCTAACTTAAGGGTTTAACTGACTTAACTTTGCACAAAGTAGTTTTACCATACTGACCTCCAATATGGTTAGACATTGAAATGTATACTTTTACTTATCAAGTATTATAAAAAGCCCAAAAAGCAGACATCTAACCCGTTTCTCAAAAACACTATCAATTTGGTATGCTACTTATGCTCTCTTGAAGAGATTACACAGTCAAAATTTGGGGGTCACAACAATTTCACACCAGGGATGAGTGATTTGAAGCACAGATCAGAAGCCTTTGATACTCCTTGAAAGACAAGGGATGTATATTATGCACTTACAGCAACCTCCAAAAAGAATTTGTTCTTGTATTTGTCTGCATATCAGAACCTCAAGACTACCATCCCTACGGATGAATAGGAAAGAACCTGCATTCTAGTGCAACACTAGATTCAAATTATTGCGAAATAAATGGCTATTTAGACTGTATATTAGCCCTGTTAAATTACACTGGTTCAATATACCTGTGTTAAGCCAAAGAAGATGTTTTAGACATCAGTGTTAAACAGTGTTTTAGGCTACTAAAGCCCACCACTGGTACCCATTTAGCAAATGGAGCAAACAGTGCATACACACACACAGACACACACACTGCATTCTGCTGTGGTTCAAGGAGAGGGTTGGCATTAATGCTTTCCTCATCCTATAGTGGCTCCCAGCCTGCACACCCACAGCAGACGAATCATACAGCCTTAACTAGGGACTACACAAACAACAGGAGGGGATCTAACACTCAACATGCAGGTGTGGATCACTAAAGTTTCAATCAAAAGTGTCTACAAGTCTATCTGCCATGTGTTAACGCATCACAGCACAGAATACAGTGTGAAATTCTTTCTCTGTGTTTAAACCATTCACCAAGCGAACGATGTGTGAGGGAGGCATCTTACTCAAGGACTCACTAGCAGTCCTAGGATTCAAACCCACAACCTTCCAACCACAGAGGCAACTCCCCAACCACCAGGTGTGATCTAAAATGCACTCCATTTAGCTGCCATCGTGGACTTGCTGGCATTACAATGTGGCCAAGCATCTCTTACTCTATTGGCATGCAAACCAACCAATCAAAACCAGAATATATATATATATATATATATATATATATATATATATTGGTATGGTCTATTTATCAGGTCGAAGGACTTAATTACATATGCACCTCTTTTCTACAGCAGTTCTGCAGCATCTGATTCTAAAAGTAAACTCACAAACACCAGAAAAACAAACAATTTTTTTTTCCAATATCAATATTTTTAAACATGAACTTTAACAACATGCTGTTCACAGAGTAGTAAGAATAGAACGGACAGCCAAGTAAATATGAAAATTGCATCCCTTAACCTGTGACACCAGGCCACCTTCCACATCAAGCTGCAGCAGTTTACCTAGCATGGTATGGTAAACTAAAGGTTTATTGGTCACATGATAAGCTGTTTAAGATTGACAATTGGCTGTATTTCTGCCATAAAATTAAATCACAATGTAAACTTGCAAGTCAGGCCGTATTGCTCGAGTAAGCAATCACTTGTGTTTTATGTTTGACCAACAAAAAGCAGACTTAAAATGCATGTCCCTAGTGCAAGCAAGTTCTCTGTGGATGTAGTTGTATATGTACTGCTGAGTGACGATGGCTTGATGGAAGCATTCTTGGAAGCTGTATTCCTCGAACTTGCTGAAGAATGTGTTGTGTAACATCTCCAATGACAGACACAAATACAACAGGCATGTCTCCGTCTCCCTCCCTCTCCCCCCACCAACCCCCCCCCCCTAATGACTAAACAAGAGCAGGTTACCTTAAAAGCTTTGCCATGTTTCCCCTGTCCTATCCACTAAACACAAACACACACACACACAGGTAGCACAAGCAGCCCTATGTGGACCAATACAGGCAGACAGACTGACCCCGTTTTCCTGCCTTAAGGTCCAGATTGCTTTTGCATGCTCGTCCCCGCAATGCTGAGGGTCCCTCGGTGTGTGTAACAGTGCCCAAGACAAGCTCGGAGGACGGAAGCAGGACAGATGCAGGAATCTGCAGTATGCACAACAGCCGCCCCGGTTTTCCAGCACTTTACAGGGAAAGTTTGGCAAACAATCAAACGTACACCATTTTCCAGGAAGCACCTACCGAAAGGTCACTTATACCACTTGTGTATTACTCTGTATAAAACTGTTACACTTGTCTAAACTAAAGATTCTAGTTAAAAACGCTGCAGCCTTCAGGGACATTGGTTGCGTAAATACAAGCGTGATAAATCTTGGCTAATCAGTGGGGTATGCATTAAGCTAACATCAAAGGCTTACCCTTCGTGTCTGAATCAAACTTTTGAAGTCTGGAGACTTCAAATCATAAGATTATCACTTCATACTGGGCTGTTTACACCCGGAAAAGGAGCCGAAAGGAGCCCGAACGCAAACATCAACAGGCCCTGAGCGGCGGGGAGGGGCCCAGAGGCTGTTATGCTGTTATCAGTTTCCAGGGGGGGAAATACGGACAGGAAGCTCATCTGAATGAAGGGAGGGGAGGCCTATCGGAAGCGTCGAGTAAACAAGGCTCTCCTTTTTAATCATCCCGACTCACGTTTTCAAGTCGGGATGCTTTCATCTCGCCTTCGCCCCAACGCATCCGCTGCCCCCAGCCTCCCCCGAGCAGGAGATAGTGGCGTATCCTCCAGAGAGAGAGAGAGAGAGAGAGAGAGAAAGAGAGACAAAACACTTGGCTGAAAGTACTACCAGAAAACAAGCCCTAGCTTTAAGCAGCTGCAGTGATGAAAAGGTTAGCTACTGTTTCCTGTTAAGATCAGCAACATAGCCCCCTTTCTGCAAGAGAACTTTTCAGTGTTTGATAGTTCCTGAATAATGAACAGTAATAATAACACATTTTGAAGAGGAATGCCATCAATTTTTTTATAATTTCTACATAATTTTATCATTGAGAAATAGAAGTAATTTGTAGTGGTTTGATGTAAAATGCTGCGTCAGTATTGTTCACAGTAATGGTGATGGGAACCAGGCATCCAAAGAGATCAAAAACTCCCTCAAACCGGTTATAAACACGGCAGCTGGTTCCTGAAACACTATTTAATGATCGTTTTTGAGAGACAGCTTTTGCCTAAACTCCTACAGGGCGAAGCGGTACATGTAAGGTGTTGTAAGGTCAAATTGGACGGAAAGTTTCTGTACAATGAACCATTTTTCATCAAAAGAGTTTAGTTAATTTCTTATTTTCTCTATCTGTATGCACTTTGAGATGTTTGTGTAAAATATAAAGTGTTACTTAAATAAAATGTATTACTATTATTATTATTATTATTCTTAAAAGAGTCATAATTACTTATGTAACTAACTAAATAATAAGCTTACAGTATAACAGGTCAGTGCTTTTCAACCTCGCCACATCTGTAGCACATGGTTAGCTACTGTGGCCAATACTTTCCCTGTACTTAGACGCAGTTCCCTTTACTTAGGGAAAAAAGACAACCTGTTGACTCCAAACACTTTTATAACAGAGGTCAATGGGCAGGTGATGAAACACTCCTGGTGGCCTTTATTATAAGTTTGGTTGGTTTGAGTAAAGTTTTCTGTTCTTTCCTAAGTACAGGGAGAAGCGCCAAAATTAGCGGCTATGGCGATTGATCCTGAGCTAATAAAGATCGGGCTGGAAAATGGCTGGAAAATACTGGAGTATTCCTTTAAAGGCCACCCCTCACGGCTAACCCAGGAACAGTCTCTCATAAAGATAAGCACCACTGTTTGCTCAGTGAAACCTGGTCCTAGATCAGCCACTAACGCTGATGTTAGCACAAGGCCAATTATACCCAGTGTCTTTGTGAGACCATTATAAA
Source organism: Nannopetersius ansorgii (assembly GCA_037974605.1). Classification (NCBI taxonomy): domain Eukaryota; kingdom Metazoa; phylum Chordata; class Actinopteri; order Characiformes; family Alestidae; genus Nannopetersius; species Nannopetersius ansorgii. The sequence continues at coordinate 7,503,179 of JBBPDE010000083.1, read as the reverse complement.
GGTCAGGGCGACCTCTTTCCTACACAAAGATCCCCAGCAGAAAAGGAGTTGGAAAGGAGGAGAAAAAAAAACAATTGAAAAGAATCTCAGAGGGGAAAGTGAGCCCTTTAAAATGGTTTAGCTTCTTTTAATTGGGCAGAGAGCCCATCGTGGGATTAACTTCAAAAGGTGCGGCAGGCAAAACCTCAAACTGCCCCCTTATCCACCCCACTACCCTCCCCCCAACTTTCCCTCCCACTCTCTCTGTAGGCTCAGGGAACAGCTGCCTTTCCCTTCAAGTTCAAAGCTGTCCCAGAATGCACCGCTTCAACCAGGGCACCGTGTGTCTGCTTTGTAGCGCGAACGGCCAGGATTCCTGACCCTTCGGACATGGCCAAACGCACGGATGTGAAGCCTGCCAAGGCATCTGTGCGTCTAGCCTTTTCAAAGGTGCGGGCGCAGGACCAAAGAGCGCAGAGATACTGATATCGGACGAGGGGGAGGGGTCTGAAGAGGGGTGGCATGGTTGGGAGTCAAAATCCCTTGGCGAAGTGCTTGGCGAGTTGCCGCCTGCCACAGCCAAGGCTAGTTCCTGATAGCTAGAAAAACGGCATTAGGAAAGGATTACTGGTGCATGAGGCATGATTGTTTATGCTTAAAGACTTTTTAGACCAGGGGTTCTCAAACTTTATATTGAAAGGTCCAAATCTAATTTCTAGATTTCTAAGTCAAAGGTCCGGGACAACAAGTTATAAGCAACCCCCTTTTATTAAATGTGATTACAACATACAATCAAAAGAAGCTTAATTACTTTTACACCTTGACATATAAAGTGTCAACGGGACATAATACCTCCTTCTCTGGTGACTCTTATAATGACGCAGGTATTTCGCTCACTTGTGCTTGCAGGACTGCACATGAATACCTAAGAATACCTAGGAATAGCTGTTTTCGACCAATGGCACTAAACCTGTTTGACTGTCTGGTAAAAAAAAATGTATTTGCAATATTTAATGCACATATAAGATGTCCAAAGTTTCTTGTCGTTTTTCACTGGAGAATGCAGCTTCAGCGTAATGAAAGTTCCTGAAAAAAGTAACAGCCACACTGTCTGAATTTTGACTGGACGTTTGAATCTGTTTGACTGGACGTTTGAAAATACACTCTTGATATGTTTGGTAGGCCGACCACATCTGGGAAGATTCATCAAGTATTCTCCATTTATAGATATTACTCTTTCCACATATATTTCTTTCATTTTCACCAGTTACTAAATTTCTTTATTAATTCATTTACAGCATTTCACATTGCAGGAAAGGTTTGAATGATGTTTTAACAGGCAATAATCAGGCCTTTTTTATCCTCAAGCAGCCCTGCTTCCAATCATTTAGCCCTTTTCATGCCAAACTCGCTGGTTTAACAGAGAATATGTTATTAATGAACAGACAGGTTGAATTGGGTGTGTTAGAGCAAAAATAAAACATTAAGGGCCAGCTCCATTAAAAAGACTAGGTGAAAAAAGACTAGACAAAACTGTATAAAATCAAGTCTTAATCTAGATCTAGACTTTATTCATGTCCATGAAAACCAAAATGTGCAGGACAGGGGTACTTTAGTACCAAGATGAAGAACTGCTGAACAAAGCAATAGATCAGGCCTAAAAGTAGGCCTAAAAGTACTATAAAGACTACAAAAAAGGCTTCAAAATAAAAAATTACCACAAACTAGCCTGAATTTGCATCTGGAAAACAGGCTGCTTCAAAACCAAAACAGAAAAAAAGTGCTCTGAGGGTTTGAGCTTGTGGTAGTCTCAAGTCAGTTCCGTCCTACTGACATATAATCTTTTCCAAAGCGTAACCCAAGCACGTTTCTCAGCCTCGGCGACAACAAAAACACTCACAACGATTAATATCCCGCTTTCAAAAAGCAAAGTACACAATCCATACGTGATCTGTTTCCATGCAAGACCAGTGGCAGCAGAGAAACATTCTCCCCGCACTTTAATGAAACGTTTCCACCGGCATCGTGTCTAATCTTGTTTTTTTCCCCCTCTCGCTCTTTTTCTCTGTGATCTTCTGGCTGGGCTCAGTAAAATGAGGTGAATCTAGGGCCCCGAGAGACAACCGGTGGCTCTGGAGAAACACTGCGCTTAAGGAGATCAAAGCTGGACTGAGATGTGTAATTACTGGTGGTTATGAAAACTGGCTGTCATCTTCTGCCATGGATGAGCGTGTCGAATTCGGAGTAGCCCGAGGACAGCCAGGCAGACACGCCTGAAAAACTTTGAACAAGTGAGCGAGAAAAGCAAGAAGAGTGAGAAAGAAAGAAAAAGAGACACGCGCACCCCAGAAATGCTCAGAGTGATTTGTCTTCTTGTTCAGTTCTCTCTTTGGAGATGATATCAGATATGGGGACCAGAGAATACAGACAACGAAACACTGAAGCAGTTTTTGCTTTTAGAGAAGAAGCAAACAAACACTTTTGCACCCCTACTGTTTATTTGAATCAAACACTGACTTTGAGGGAAAATGGCATGAGCATGACAAGGAGCCTTCACTGGTTCAAGTCCTTAACACTTGCTTTCAAGGCCAAGAATGGACTTGCACCCCCTACCTAACAGCACTCATCAAACAACATGTCACTTCTCGTCCTCTCAGGGCTTCAAGCATGGCTTGTCTCGAGCCTCCACTGCTCAAAAGAATAGGGAGACTCTATTCAGTCTTGGCCCCCCAGTGGTGGAACAAACTCCCTCTTCCGATCAGATTTGTGGCGTCCCTCGCTATTTTCAAGCGTCACCTGAAGACCAACCTCTTTAAGGAGCACTTTGGCGACTAACTATGTCTCTCATACTGCTTGCTTACTTAAAAAAAAACAACTCTTAACTCTTGACTTTTCTACGACTTGTGTTGTTCAGGTATTGTTTGGCAGGTGTTGGTTAGGTATTATTTGACAGTATAGGTGCACCTAATGTGCAGGATTTCAGGTAAATAGTGGGCATGGAATTGAGCTGTTTCACAGGTTTAAGAAACAGTTGTGGACTTGAGCACTGATGTACGATTCCTCTCACACTCTCACCCCTCAACCTCCAACCTCCGAAAAGTCAAAAAAGCGAGTTATCCCAAACCACATGGTGTTGCTCTTCTAAAACTGCGACGGGGAAATTTCTACATTTACAGCCCTATATAGAGAGTTTTCAAATGAAGACTAACAACTCTAAGGCCTGCAAAACTAGAGTCTGCAGCAATTCTGTAAGTACCGCGATTCTGTACATTTCCAATTACACATTACAATTAATAACATTTTCCTCAAAAACCAAGAGCAGCATTGAGACAATATGGAATATCTTAATATACTTACTATATGCTTAATATAATAATATAAAATCAGAAGATAACAAAAAAGGCCTATGCTGCTGCCTTGTATAGGCTATATCAAGCTAGTGTTTAAGTATGTTTCCGTTTTTATGCAAACACAAGAGCTAATCAATATGCTGGAGTAAGAGTGCCCCTCTGGGCCAGTAATTATATCCACTGCAGTTGAGAACCCATGTTCATAAGCAACACTTGTCCCTGGTACACACAAAGCACTTTAGCAAGGAATGACTATTCTGAGTGATGTGCTTTCCATCACTCTGAGGGATTTTTAGACAATGGAAAATGAGCCTCCTTGTATTTTTCCTCGTCCTCTGCTTTGTCAGTGGGATATTTTTCTGAATACAGTATACACAGTACGACAAATTTCATTGCAAAATTCAATATGTAACGATGCAGCAATAGCAAAGTCTACAATTTTGTTTTGTTTTGTACATCATGATGCCATCACTGATCACTAATACATCTCTAGATTCAGTTTAAATAAAATGAAAGCCTCAAAAGTATGGAGACTATCTATAGAAGCATTTAATTTTAGCTACTGAAAACCCAAAAACTCACACATGCTGGCATAGCAAGTGACAGTATGTTATAAAATAAAGCAAAATTATTTTAGAATTATTGCCTTACTATTTTTGATAGTGAAACTTGTGTGTGTAGATGGGTTATAACAGAGAGTATGGGCTGACTCTTGTCTAACTGGCTTCGGTGTTGTAACAATCTCTTCAGCACAGAAATGTTTGACTTAGTGAAGGTGTTTCTTAACCTCGGTCAAAGCAGTACAGTGGTAACTGCTGGCTGCTGCTCCAAAAAATTTGGGAAATTTTCATGGCCCGCAAGACTACCAGTAAATCAGAGTGTGAATCGTGTGATATAATGAAATTATGGGTATTGGATCATGATTGGCTGGTAGTCCCCCGCTACTTTCGCCAAGATTGGTTATCTGCTGTGTTGTATAAAATTAGCCAATCCGAGCACCTAAGTTGCCATATTATTACCCAATCGCAGTCGAAAGAGGTGGGCTGGCAGTAACGAAAGAGAATACGGTAACAAACACACACAGCGAGCGGAAAATCTTTGTAGTTTTAGCTCATTGATGTATCTACTCTAACAACTTTAACGGTCAGAGTTCTCGTTTAGAACCGGACGACATTTGACGGTTGAAGTGGAACTGACACAGTGCTGGACTGGCCATCGGGCATACCGGGCCGATGGTAAATTTGGGCCGGCGCAGAATCCAGTTAGCAACCTCAGATTTTTGCTTATAAACCGTTTTTGCTCATTATTGTGTCCAGCATTCGTTGTTAGCTTCTAGTAACAAATTTAGAGCAAGCCGTCTGCAGGGTTACATAAGAACATTACGAACATATTCAAATACATAAGAACTAAAACATATTCAAATTAAATATTTAAAATCAATTGTGTCCATAAATCCAAAGATCCATTGTCTACTGTCTAGTTGATTTAGAGCAGTTTTTAGTTTTTACTGGTTTTAATGGAACTAAATACCTGCTTAACTGTGCATTACTGTGCTGTAACGACTAATATGGTTGTTTTACTCAAAATGACTCAAGTCTGCAGCAAAAAGTAAATAAATAAATAAATAAAAAACCACACACAAAGTGATAGTAGAAAGTGGTTGACCTCGATCACCCTCACCCCTCGCAGTACTCTGCTACACTTCCATACCAAATGGTAACTAGTACACCTGTGGTGCTTGATGAGTTTTGCACGGCACTAAAAACAGAGCCTATGCTCTAAGAGTTTATGGAACGGATAGAAGAGATCATTAGAGTCAGGATGATGCATCCCCATTCTTCCTCCGTCTCTCCCTCCCACTGTCCCCTGGAGGAAAGCAGCATAAAGCCAGAGCACAAAGCGCACCCCTCCAACTCAGGCCTGTTGCGACAGGTCTGCGCGGCAACAAAGAGTATCCCGTATAGTACAACACACTCTTTGTGTGGTGCGAGAGCTTCTAAGTCAGTGAGTTATCCTAACACACACACACACATACCCACACACACACACATACCAGCTTCCACACATGCCAGTCTTTTTTTGCCCATGTGAAAACAGCAGGCTCACCACATGTAAGGACTGTGTAATTCCTTGTCAATAACAACAGACGGCAGTGTCTGTTTAGCTATACAAAATACCGCCGCACCTACTGAGCAAAGAGAGGGTAAAGTGTACAATTTACATGCTTCTCCAACTCCCTGTGTTTTTTTAAGGACTGTTTCCACCACACACACACACACACACACACACACACACATACTCACAATGTTTTCTCACTGACCACTAGCTAACAAGCCTTCTTTTAACACTACGATACAGTTAAAGACAGACTATAGATTTTAAGTTTACAGTTTTTAAGCCCAAATACAAACTACCACTCGATGTTTAGTGTTCAAAGTTTGCTTCTGTACTGTGGAGATGAATGTCTGGGGACAAACATGAGCAATTTTGGGCTAACCAGGGTGAGTGTAAAAATTCAAAATCAATCCAACATCTTGTGAAAGCTGAGCTCAAGACAGGGAGTGAGGATATGCTAGTCAATATCGTGTGACAGAAAACAAGCCTGTCATTAGCATGTTTGTAACATTAGTTTAAAATAACTTGTTAGCGTGGCTGAATAGTTCCTTCAAAAAAAGATGCACAACATTTAATGCACATTTTTACACGCAAACAAAAGTATAAGTAAAAATAATACAATAAGTGCAAGCAAAAAATAAACATAATCCCTTGACAGCACTGCTAGCTATTTCGCAAGCTAGCTTGTTATCTTGCTTAATTTTTTTAGTTAAAAGAGCGCAGAGTGAAGCCTGTCATCCTTAGGCGTATGCTTATGCTAGGTGATCGTATATGTCTGTACTTTTGTCAATTCAGTCTCCTCAGCGGTAATTGTAAAAAAGTAAAGACGCAAACTTTTATTCCTTAAGTAAAGATTTGAAAGTTTCATATCACTGCCGCCTCAGGCTTTATCAGGATTGCCATTATTCAGTGCTGCCCTGCACGTAGCCTTCAAAACG
>JBBPDE010000083.1:7470682-7480750 GCA_037974605.1 Nannopetersius ansorgii | reverse complement strand
CATGTTTTAAGAGCTATGCAATTTCTGCCAAGTAGTTTGTCACTGTGTGTGCCAGCAAGGATGGTTAAACCACAAACCCAAGCTTAAAGTGCAAAGTGCTTTGTCTTGTGAGGATGCTCGTAGGTTTACATGAAACCTGTGTAAGCGTTTCATGAAAATGTACATTCATTTTGATTGACATATATATCATAAAAAACAACTGTGTGTAATATCTTATGATGTGCAATAGTCTAACCATGTGAAATATCACTACTTATGTCAATATTACTTATTTGCGACTGATGTACAGTAGCTAACATCTGTGTTTTTAGCAATTCCCTAACTGTTACTTATCTAATGTATATACACTATATGGACAAAAGTATTGGGACATCTGACCAGTACATCTACTGGGAAGGACATTGCATTCAAATACTGAGACTTTTATTTGCAGTTGGTTCTCTGCTTTGTAGCTGTAACATCTTTCACTCTTCTTTGAGGAGGCCTGGCTCGCAATCTCCATTCCAGTTCAAAAGTCCAGTCCCAAAGATGTTGGATGGGGTTGGGGTCAGGGCTCTGGGTTGGCCAATCAAGTTCTTCAAGACCTAACTCATCTAGCCAAGTCTTTATAGACCTTGCTTTGTGCACACTGGAATAGAAAAGGTTCTTCTCCAAACTGTGTCCACAAAGTTGGAAGCATGACATTGTCCAAAATGTCTTGGTCTGCTGAAGCATTAAGATTGTTCTTCACTGGAAGTAAGGTGCCTATCCTAGACCCTGAAAAACAGGTATGTCCCAATACTTCTGTCCATATAGTGTAGCATAGTGTATTTCTTACCAAGTTTTTTTTTTTACAGATTTTTTTTTATACATTATGTTTTTATATTTTATGCTGTTCTTCTCACAACACCTCTGTATCTGTGTCTGTAAAGTTGCAACACAAGCCACCAACAAAGTATTTTGATTCCACTTCTGATTGTGATGGGGACAGAACAGAGATAATGTGTATCCGTTCATCTTTTCCAGCCTGTTAAGTGTTTACTAGCAATACACAGTTACTATGAGTGCAGGCTCAGCGCAGTATTCTGGACCTACCTTAATGATCTGGCCCTCCCTAAAGGGAAGCTCCTCTTCTGCAGCATCACGATTGGGTGACATAGTTGCAGGGTCATAGGGGAAGAGGGCAACGAAAACCCTCACTTCATTTTCACCAACTGTTCTTGACTCTGCGACATCTGCATGTGCACACACGCACACGCACACACACACATTAGACATTCAGCAGCACCCACATGCTGAACTTGCATAAATATCACTACAGGCTTCCCCTTTAGTCTCACCCCAAGGCTCAAAGTGGAGCGCTCCAGGCGTGTCCTTAAGTGAGGTAATCACAGTAAAACCCACTGAGCCTAAGCCGGCATGAGCCGCTTGAGAAACGTGCAAGCACTCGGGATCCAAACACACACATGCGCTTAAATGCAAAAAGAAAACGAAAAAAAGGAAGAGAAGGTACAATGCAAATGTATTCATATGCCCCAAGCATCAGAAAAAAGCATCAGTTCTTTATATGTATCTAGTATAGCAGTACAAGTATCCTGACAGTCCTTCTAACAGCGAATAGAGCTTCAGTTCTAACTACTCTTTTATAACGAGGCAAAAGTGCTGGGCTTTTTGTGTAGTAGATATCATGACCCCAGGCCTCTATCACCAGTACTGGAAAGAAATCTCCCATTAAACAACTCTGAAAGGCTGTTTACATCGCAAAAATGGAATTTGAATACATTTTACATTGAATTTTGATAAATTTTTGAAAAAAGGTAGAATTTCCCTTTAGAAAAGCTTGCAGTATGTGGCTGAAGAGTGTGAATTGCAGAAAGTGAGGATTCACAAATACTGATCTGTCCTATGTCTCTCCAATTACATAAATCTGTTTTTTTATTTCATGACCTAATAATCCATAGAGATGGTTTCCTAAAGAGCAGTAGGTAACATCACAGACTCTTATGTCCTGATCTGATTGGCCGGAGGTATGTAGGATCTAGGCAGTGAATAAGTGTCCGGCATGTTTGACTTAAGCTCCATCTCATTACGTGGGATTGCGCGCTCTGTAACATCAAGGGCGGAGCTCCCAGGACATTTTCACATCCCTCCGAGAATGTGTGTGTGTGGGGAGGGGGTTTGTTAAAAATAGTTGCTCTATTAGAGTCTCATGTATTTTTTTTCTTTTAGCTTGAGGTTGAAAATGTGTGTCCAAGGGGAAGGGAGAATGTACGCACATATAAGGAAAACACCTGTTTGAGTTTGTATATACAAAAAAAATGTGAGAAGTAAACAGTTTTAAACGATGAGATGGAGAGAAGCATGGTAGTTCAAATTAGACAGAAAAAGAGAATGAGAGAGAAAATGAAGGAGATCTGTATGTGAGAGAGCGGCAGAGTAAGAGAGCAAAGAAGACAAAGTAAAGGGACAGAGTAAGAGAGCAAGAAAAAAAGACCAAGCATGAGAGAGAAAAGGAGAGACAGAGAGAAATGAAGAGCGGGGAGAGGGTGAGCAAGGGAGAGTGAAAAAAGAATGAGAGAGCAAGAGTAACGGAACATGAAAAAGCGAGGGTGAGAAAAGGAGAGAGAATGAAAGAGAATAAGAACAAAAGTGTGTGAGAGAGAGAGAGAGAGAGAGAGAGAGAGAGAGAGAGAGAGAGAGAGAGAGAGAAAAAGATGATGCAGGTTGAGAGAGCTACTCAAGCGTTGTTTCATGGCTGGCTAATCTGGGTTACTATTTTCATTGCTGTCACTTCCTCCTCTCTCATGACAAGCCATTTTGGGTTAAGCCTGTGCTTAGCTTAGAAAGGTCCTTCTATGCAATCCCCCATTCTCTTCTTTCTCTCTCTCTCCCAGTTCAGACACACACTGGTGGATTTTGTACATTAGTTTAGTGGTATACAGCTCAAAGGTGCAGGAGAAAAAAAACACATGCATGTTCAGCGGAGAAAAGGACCTCGGAGGGAAAAGTAGCATATGGCTGTTTAAAGTCTAGTGGACGTTACACAAGTTTCCAAGTCTCAGAATCTCTATACATCTTGCACTATGTGACATGTATGGTCTGTTATCTGTCAGGAGTAGAGATGAGCACACCTCAGAAGTGGTCACAAACAAGGCCCACACATGGAGATTTGTGACAGTGCGTCCTCCCACTTTTGAAATTTAAATTGAATTACATTTTTTAAATGCAAGCGCTCTTTAAATGATGCAAAGACTTCTTGAATACATATTAATCAAGGCATTATGGCTTTGGCATGATAGATGAGAGAAGAAGTGGAAAAGGTGTGAGCATCCTACCTCTGGGCAGTCTGGTCTGTGATTGGCTCTGTTTCGGGGCTAGCTCTCTGGGACCACACCAAGCCGCTCCTGCCTCTGCCAGTGGAACCTCTCGACTTGCTGCCTCCTGTGATAGGTCACAGAAACACTCATTCCTTTGTCCTAGAGGTTCTCAATATATAAGCAGCATAAATACTACATGCTGATAATATCAGCATCAGCACGATACTGGAATTATGGCCAATAACTTAAAAAATCATAATGAATTTCTGGAGTGTCATTTTTAGGTTGCTTACAAACTGACGTGCCTTGTTCTGAGCTTTCCGTTATTTAAACTCAAATGGACACTGTGGTGGATAACAGCACTTCAACTGCTCACAAGAGAGCTGAGTTTGTATTCAGTTCTGACAAAAATACTACCTACAAACTGGTGCATGAATTTGAAAGATCATACAAAACTGGATAATCTTTAATGGCTGAAAAATGCAACCTTTCTTGTATGAACCCACCAACAGCATAAGAGTCCTTGTTCTTGAACAACCAGTTTTACATTATGAATGCTTACATTATGTTGTGTACTAAACAATGTAAAATTCTCTGAAGAAATTTAATTTTAAGTGGTCAAGTCACATTTTGTGGTGACTTTAGCTGTAAAGTAAAAACAAGTTAAATATGTTTTACAGTTAATTAAAAAAGAAAAACACTAAAAAAGACTTTTTTTGCTATTTTAGCATGTTAGTAATATGTTCCATTACATGTGCATTAAAATGCATTGTGTGGAGAATACTTGAACTTATTTTCACAAAAATAATCACCAAAAGTGTAACATATGACTGTATGGAAAAGCGTGTTGCCTTAGAATAAGCCATTGACATAATTATAATTAATTTAAAGTGTTAACTGTTGGTTACTGTGTCGGCCCAGAAATTCCATATCAGTGCATCATGACCAATTTCACACACTCAAGGACACTACATACAACTTTATGTTGAAGCACACATAAGTGCAAACATATACAGGCTTAGCCGCTTGAGCACAGTTTGCTTTAAAGGTCACAAAAGCAGCACGTGGGGTTGCTTTCACAAATACACAAGCATGCAGCCCTACACAGCCTTCAACAAGGGGGGTGAGGGGAGGGATTTTTGGACACCAAGGTTAAGCATCCATCAAGTGCAACAAAAGCAAAAGGTTCGCCATGTGGTAACACTCCCCCAAATAACCCTGAGACCCCTGACATCTGAGGTTGAGGGTTTAAAAAAAGGTTTCGTCTTGAGTTTGTCTAGAAGAACAAAAGGTACGACGAAAAATCAGCCACACACAAGAGCGCCACGCACTGCACAGTTCTACTTTAGCTAATCTCAGAACAGTCAAAGATGAAACAGGCACACAGGGACCAAGAAGCTTAGCACACAATTATGCAATGAGGAATACATCGTAGCAGGAGAAGAAGGGTGGAGTCCACAGGGAGTTAAAGGAAAGGTGCAGGCCTAAACCTTTTGCATTCATGGAAAGATCCATACTGGAGATCTCATATTGAATATCTACTTTTATATACACTACAGGAACCCTCTATGGGTATAGCTATTTTCCAAAGGAGCCGAAGACGCAGATTAAAATGGCTAAATTAAGTGGTGCCCTACTTTTGTGCAAGAAAGGAGCTGGCGTCCTAAGGGATGTGAGTCTGCCTTCACTCTGGGGTGCAAAAGGTCTTGGCCATTTCCATTAGGATGGGGTAATCCAGGAGGGAGCTACGGCTGCGGGATTAGGGAATGTTAACACACCCATGAGTGGTGGTCCGACGGCATGATGGAGGGCAGGTCTTGTTTGGGCCGTCTCGGCAGGGGCGTGGGAAGGTACTCGGGGTTGCTGCCCTCCACCCACCACTCTGAGCTCATTTGCTCCACCACCACCTCCCCGGGATCGAATGGCGCCGGCTCGTCATCTGTTCCATATTCCACGTCAATCTCCACGGCAGAGCCCGTGGGTGACTTGACACGGTGGACTGTCCTGCTGAGCAGGTAGGGTGCCTGTGTTGTCCCAGATGGCATGGCCATAAGGTCAGATGTCATCTGACTCCGTAACAGGGCATCCCTGCGGAGTCGGTCACTGGTCCGTTGCGTTCGATGTGGCCGCCGTACAGTTACCTCCCTGCTGCTGGGTCCAGCATACAGGCTGCTGTCTGAGTCCAGATCCACTTCTTCGTCCTCGTAGTTGATGGTGTCAACCGTGTCGGCATAGTGCACTCTGGGCCTTGGTCGGACCTGCATGGCCCCTCCATGCCTCGCTGTCGGCTCTCGGACTTTGGCTTTGAGGTGAGGCTGGAGGTGTTGGTGGGAAACAGGACGATGGCGAGCTTGAGACCCTCGTTGATAGCTCTGCTCTGGGTTGTGTCGACCAATCGATGGCCCCAGGGCCGGAAGCGCTCTTGAAGAAAGTGGTTCAGACTCAGTGTTGTCCTCTTCCTCCGTTACCTCAGGGATGCTGAACAGCTGCTTGTTGTGATAGGCCTGGGGGTGGAGCTTCAGGATTTTCTCCAGTACTTCTTCGTCACTGTCTGGCTCCCACACTTCGGACTGAAGGGAGTAAGGCCACAGCAGAACCAGAGCAAGGTGTGTGGCCATTGCACAAGGAAGAGGTGTGCAGGTGTGCACACGCACACAATGACATATAGGTAGGGTAAGTTGGCATTGTGAAAGGTAAAAGGGGAAAATAAAGAGAAAAGAAGAACAAAGGAGAAAATTAAAGCAGCAGAACAGGAAGAACACAAAGAAGAACAAATGCATGACAGAAGATCATATCTCACAGTGAGAGGACTCGTTCAGAAGCCTAAGGAAAAGGAGGCAAAGAAGGATGGCGATAAGAGAGAACTGATGTGTTATATTACACAGGTGCTTAGTTCTGGCCTGACTGTGACTTTATCCTATGTGTGGGTTTGTGTCTGCTCACCCTGCCCACAGGCCCAGAGGAGTAATTTCTGGGCGATACGTCAACAGTAGATTCAGAGTACAGATCTTCTTCCTCCTCCTCCAGGATGTCAGATAGATCTGAGCGGCTGCTTTCTGCCGGGTAGTCAGGTGGAGGGTCCATAAGACCCCCTGCATACACCTGCACACAGATAATCAAGAAACACAAACATGGACAACAGAGCCTCTGTTTTAATTCAAAAATATTAAATAATGGTTTCATTAATGGAAAATTTCAACTTCTTTGTTGTTCTTTCTGTTCTGCGATGTTGTGCATGTTTGACTATTACTACTAATTGCTATTGTAAGATCAGGATGGATCAGGCCATATTTAATTTAACCAGCATCTGCCATATTAAGTCAAACTGATATCTGATGTTACAGCAATTTTAACCACAAGGATCTCTATTTATTCCACTGAAGGCCACTTGAAAATCGAACCCATTAGTACTAAACAAACCAAATAATCAGGTTAGTTCAGAGTCTCGCACTATGCACAAGGTACTGGCAGCAATTGGCAACTGACAAGTAAGATAAAATAATTGATCCATCATATTTACCAAATGTACATGGATGAGGAGGATGTATGGGGAGATTGGCTTGGGGGTGAGAAATGTAACAGGAACATCCTCAATTTGCAGGACACGAAAGTTCTATTCACCTCTGCGGCAGACTGACCTTAAGTCTGGGCTGAGGCTCAGGCCTCAGGAAATCCTCAATGGAGACCATCCGGGAGTTCTCCCTGTCATCTTCGGGCTCCGACTCCAGGGGAGAAGGAGCGGTGAGCGGCCGCAGTGGGTGAGTGTCGGACAAGTTGAGCAAATCTGTCCCAGTGGCGCTGACCTTCGGCATGCTGGAGGCAGGTGGGGGCGTGTGGAGCTTGGCACGGGGGTCCTCCAAAAAATCAGAGATGGAGGCGGCAGGGCGCAGGGTCTTTGGGCTGTCTGTGTTTCTGCTGGGCTCAAGTGTTGCTGCAGGGGCCAGAGTGGGCTGTGCCGGGGCCAGAGTGGGCTGCGCCGGGGCCGCGCTAGGCTGCGTCAGGGCTGGAGCTGCCGTTGCCATGGGAATTGCTGTAAGCATGGGCACTGGGGCCGGCACAAGAGTGGACACAACCACAGGTACAGGCACATTCACCTGCTGACAGAGAGTTGCCATGAAAAAAAAAATTATTCTAGCAACAAGGAGTTATTTTAATTTGTTTTCTTAATTTTTTACCGTAACAAAGTTCGTTTCTTAAGCTTCATCAGAATGTATTTATTACATTCAGTGACTCAGTAACATTTGCATTATGTGAACGCAGGGCTTGTATTAACATGAAAATCACACCATCTTTCAACACTTTTTCATCATTTTTTCATCATGTATGATGCAGTGAAGATCACATATCCAGTCAGTGGTTCCAACTATTTAACCTCTCACTTTCATTCAGACCCCTATCTTTCAAAGAGAGGCCTACAGTTGCAGATTCTACTCTGTTAACGAAAGCTCAAAAGGTTTTCAAGAATGTATTAATTTTTTTTAATGGATTTGGTTTGTTTGATGTCTGGAAATGAGGTCAAATATAAATGATTTTTTTCTTCTTTTTGCAAAACAATCTGCAATCTGAATCTGCATTTTGGTAGAATTTCACTGTATGGGTTATGAGGAAAAAAGGATCTCAGGATGCTATGCTTTTATTTTTGCTTATGATAATGGCAACCTAACATTATGCTCAAGTAGTCTGAGTGACCAACAGACCCTCAAGACTATTTAAAGCGTCAGCCAAGCTGGCTTCTAGGCTACAGCACATGTCAACACTCACCGGCGGGTTAGACTTGGCAACAGGAAGTGGCTGTGCCTCGTGCGCGGCCATAGCAACCGTCAGGGGGGCAACAGACATGGGGTTTGCCCACGCCTCAACAATGGAGGCAGGCAGGGGGGCATCGGTGGCGACTTTGGCTGTGTTTGTGTAGGTCCCCCTGACAGGGCTGGGGGGATGTGCATCTAGAACTGTGTTGAGTGGCATCGTGGGTGTTTTGGCAGCAGACACAGAGGTGGCACAGACAGCGGGCCCAGTGGTGGTGGTGGCACCGACGGTGAGGACACTGGTGTGGGCTGGCACAGGCTGGTAAACAGGCATGGAGGTGCCAGCCATGATGGCAGACAGCTTGGCCGGCACATTAACGGGCGCAGAATCGGTGGATTCACCGTGAGGTGACATGGTGCGCACTGTAATCTCTTGAGCTGCCTTCACCGTCTGGATCTGAGAGGGACCAATCAGAGCGCTGCCTGCCGTGGGGGAGGACACCTCTAACACCTGAAAAAAGAGCGGAAATTACCCAAATGCACAGAGTTTACTTGAAATTACCTCCAAAATGAGCCCATTTTTAAACTACGAGTGAGGCAGAATGAATAGAAAGGCTTCAATCAGACTGAGTGACTCAAAATTTCTCCCTTCACTCCCCTTTCTGTATGCTCCATATACGGACTAAGCTTCAAAAACAGCCTGTTTAAAATTCTTTGCTTCTGTAATCTCATGAAAACTCAAGCATACATCCATCTGTTCAGCCTACAGCAGTTTAGCCTTTATGCTTTAAGCATTTTTCTGAATAAGCTCAAAACAGGGCAGCTCTGTAGTCTATTATAGGTCGCAGTTTTTCGGTTTATGTCATTCCGAAAGTAAAAACTGAAATTAAATAAATGAATTAATGCATAACCTTCTTCTTGTCAGCGTAGATGGTGTAGCCAGTGACGCGGACCCCATTGGAGGTCCCAGCAGCATCGATGGTGACGGGCAGCCAGCTGATCTGAACAATCCCTGGAGACGGACCCTGCTCCAGCTGCACATCCAGAGGAGCATCAGGGGGACCTGGGGGTCAAGAGACTGGGGTGAACTAGTAGCTCATTTTTGGTGTTCTGAGTGCAGATTTCCAAGTTCAATAAATTTGTTGTCATTTGCCTTAAAACTGATATTTTCAGTGTAAGTCTCGGAAAGAACATGGTTTTATAATTGTACTTTTGGAAAGAAGGGGCATGGCATACTTTCTGCTCTGATCATGTTTGAATACTGAGGCTACCCCCAAATGGCTTTAGCTGTGGTTTAACAACCAAATCAGAAGATGGAGAGATGTTAAGGAAAATATTTTTTTATAGAAAAACTGAAGACACAATAATTGCTAAACCAGCAGCAGCAATATACCTCTAACCAACCTTTTGTTTAAATTTATATTCAAGACAAATTTAATTTAAACTCAAGTTGATAACATGATCGTCATTCATGACTCAACATTAACTTCACACACATCTAATCACACATTTAGACATACTTTTATACACATAAAATGCTATTTTATACGGTCATACACAACATGTTCAGCCCCCTTAGTTAAATGACATGTTTTGCTGATTTTCAAAATGAAGATCTACAGGGACACACTCACTGCTCATTTTGAAAACTATATATAGAAATATATGATTTATTTAACGCCCACAATTATTTTATTAACATTTTTTTTTTAAATATCCTTTAATTTTGAAAGTTTGTTGCTGTTTTGGGCTTGTGTTTGCGCCCAGTGCTACATGGCTCGGCTAGGACCATTACACCAACATGAACTTAAATGACACTGCATTCAGATACATAGAGTGTGTCCGAAACTGCGCACTACGGTCAGTGCACTGAGATGTAGTGCGTAGTGCGCACTGCCTTCAGTAGTACACACTGCTGGGAATAAGTGCTGTCCGAAATGGAACACTAACGTTTTACACTTAAGCGGAAATGACGGACCTACATTTGCTGGCGATTCTTCAGCCGCCAAAATATCTGCCTGTTTTAC
>JBBPDE010000083.1:7372748-7385956 GCA_037974605.1 Nannopetersius ansorgii | reverse complement strand
TACAAATAAAATATTGACATTTGCCATCTCCACATCATTGCATTCAGTTTTTATTCACAATTTATTTAGTGTCCCAAATATTTTGGAATCCGGTTTGTATAAAAGACACTCAGTACTCAGGAACACCCATCTGACGGAAATGTTCGCCCTCCCTGGTGTGGCAGATGCACATGTATGACATTAGGGTTTTGTGCTGTTTGAGCTGGTCTGGCTGAGAGTGAAGTGCCTAAGTGCTTGAGTTTCTCACGAGGATGTAAAATTTTGCCTGTTATTAAGACCTTTGTGTCATTCCATCACTGAGGCTTTAGCACTAAAGTGAGAGTCAAGGACTGGTTACACAAAGTGGTGCAAAATTGGATTGTAATTCAGTTTGACACTGGAGTCAACACTAAATATGACTCCAGTAATATGAAGAGTCATATTCAAGAATCAAGGTGCATTCCTGACAGTGTTGACAGAATTTGACTAAGACATAAATGGCATCCAGCTGAAAATAGAAGCTACATGGGTCATAGTGACTTCGCATGTTCTCCAGGCCCGAAGGCTCCAGAAAACTCCAGAGACTTTCTGAAGTGTTTCAAAGTGTTTGAAAATAATACACATTGGCGCCCTCTGTGGCTGAAAGTAGGAACAGCAGACTGAGGGGCACTTCCATGCAACAGCCTCTTCAAGTCAGAGACTGTTTTAAGGCACACATGCTTAGAAACAGAAAAATGTATACATAAACTTTTTTTTTTTTTTTTTTTTTTACAACTAACTTGACGAGCAACTTATAAGAGCAAATGGTGGTGTGCTGGTTAGGGAGTTGTCTCTTTGATCAGAAGGTCATGGGTTTGAATCCCAGGACTGCTAGTGGCACCACTGAGGTACCCTTAAGCAAGACACCATCCCCACTCTGTTCCCCAGTGCTATGTCACATGCTGCCCACTGCTTCACTCGGTGAGTTAAATACAGAGAAAGAATTTCACACTATTTACACTGTGACAAATATAAGTCAATTATTCGAGACAAATGCAATATAGAAAGTAAAGAATAATGTGTATATACTCAGCAGGTAAATCGAATGCTCTCCAGTGTAGTCTTAGCACTTGTATAACTAACATCATGACTAGTATGAGAAATATGGGTAACTTACTGAAATCTTTCAGGAGGGGTGGAGGTAGCTCAGTGGGTAGGGCACTTGCCTCCAGACCAAGAGGTCATGGGTTCAAATCCTACCTTCATCATTCCACCACTGGGTCCCTGAGCAAGACCCTTAACCCCATGTTGCTCCTGTAGTTAGTAATTGGAAGTCGCTTTGGACAAAAGCGTCTGGTAAATCTCAAGCTATTGTTATGGTTCAGATGACTATTTCACATAATGGACAAAGGAGGGCAGTCAAAGACGATCCTGAATGTTTTGGGTGGACACAGGATATGGAGAGGATTCACAAGGAGCTGTTTAAAGGTTTCCAAAATGGTTGGTCTCTAGTAACAGCACAAGTCAAATCTGAGTTTGTGTCTGATCATGCTTTAAAAAGTCTGTTATTTGTCCCTTGTTTAGTTTTGAGAACTCTTTATTTTGACTTCCTGAGCACCACTGGCTGTGAGTTTGTTTCTGATGTGTTTCAGTCGGCTGGGGTGATTAGAGAATTTTCTCCTATTGTTCAGAGTATAAGCTGAAGTCCTGTTTCTGGCCCTCGCACCAGCTTTTGTTTTGAGTTTAATAAAATTTATCAAGCATGAATATCAGCCTACGTGCCTGCCATCGGGGAGAAGAAGAGGAACGTGACAGTAAGGTGTCTTTGTAGCACTCACCTTTTTGAAAAAATAAAAACAGAGCAAGAATTTGTTTTCCATTCGTATATACTTTATTTTTTTAATAATAATTAACTAGTTCACTACATCTACTAACTTTTATACAATCCCATGATAAGCGCTATATCATCTCTTTGCTGAAGGGGTTGCAAAATCACATGAAGGATGACAAGCGAACACTGGGAGAGTCAGAGGTGCTGGGGGAGGGTAGGAAGACTGAGGGAGTTTCCTGATTGCATCATTAGCTCGTTTGCAGTCTCAGCAAAAGTCACAAAGGACACAAATGAGAGTATTAGGCCCAAATTTGCAAAGACTGTTGATCTGGGTTCAGGAAGAATGAAAGGTACTAGCTCATCACTTTCATTCAAGTCTAATAAAGACTCCTGCAGTTAGTAAAGTAATGGGCATGAGCCAATAAAAATCATTATTAGAGAAACAACCTACAAGTAATTTGGAGCCCTACCTTTCTAGCATAGCATGAAAAATTAAGTCAAAAATCAAACTCAAGTCCAGCTGAGTTGGTGAATTTACTGGTAGAAAATGTTTGCGAGCAGCTAACACACTGCTCGCAACTGATAAAATCTGTCAAGACATTCGAAAGCACTCATCGAAATGAAGCTAGGATTCAATGGCATGTCTTAAGATGCATATGGGATCTTACTAAACAGTCTAAAGCAACTTCTTTTCTCTTTCATTGCCGAAGGAATCAGGATGCATTTTTCAAAAGGGCAGAATGCTTTTTAGGGGTGAGATTAAATACCAGCATGAATAAATATGCAATAAATAGGAAATAAATAACAATCAATAATCAATTTTGCAAATAAATAAATAAATAAATAAATACAGAGGTACATGGTTAAATAAATACGGTCCTGTGCAGGTGAATTTGTGCAGCCTGGTTTTCAGGGTCGGTACCTCAGGGCACCTGAGTCTCAGGAGCCAAAAGCGAAGGTTATAGTAACTGTACAGAAATGGACTAAATGATTCCAAGCTCTACGCAGTGATTCAGCCGTGTATGCACTGAAACCAGCAGGAAACAAATAAAAATGCAGTGCTAACGGGTTTTGTATGTACAGGTGCATCCGATGTGGAATTGTTACCAAGACCCAGGTGTATAGGAGGAGCAGAAGAGAAACATACACGCACGACCCCGTCTCTGCTAGCATCTTAGCATCATGCTAACGCTTCCACATACAAAGCCTAACGTAGTCGTGGTGAGGGATATACAGTGCATAGTTTACAGCCAGAGCTCGCTGTTATAGACCTTCACACATTAGCGTCCCAGTGTGCATTACAGTTATAATACAGATTTTAGAAAAGCACACAATCCCCGTTTCCCCGCGAAAACAAGAAGAGCTAAGTAGGATTGCTTGTTCTCGCTTTTGTTCAGTCGAAAGTCTTAAGAGGGAAGAATGGTACAGAGCATTTGAATACGCTCCCCAGTGAGCGGCCTTCGTCCTCTAGCTGTTTACATTCATCTCTGCTGGATGCTCCTTCCTCTTTCTCCTGGTTATCACTAATTCTACTCAGGGACGGATTATCGAATGGGCCCACTGGGTACGAGCCTCTACAGGGACCTTGGCCAGCATAAATGTGTAAGCTGGCAAGCACACTGTCACACACAACCCTCCATCACAAAGCTTGCTATAATTCACCACAATTAATGCATTTTAAGATACAAAGCCTCTCACAACTGTCATAAGACGCTGACTCAATTTATTCGTAACCACGTCACCAAATCCTTTTATATGAGGAAGCTTTATGCTTTAATTTTCAGAAAGTCTGGTTCCTACCACTGTGAATCATTCTGACTTGGTGAGTCACCACAACCTGTCCAGACTCCTGTCAGTTGATACCAGGTCAAATACAGCTAATCCTGTTGCTGTGATATGGCGTAGTAAGCATTTTCTTTTGCAATTTAGCAAGACGTTCAACATTGCAGCGCAAATTGCCTTCAACATTGCAGGCAATCACAGTGTTGCGATGACAGTGACGTGCACGCCTAGTGGGGGGGGGGGGGGGGGCTTTTTGGAGGGTCGTGCCCAGATCTTATTAATCCGTACCTGCTTCTATTGACCATTTTTGGTTATTTTTGCAAATTGGAAGAGTCCCTCTGACAGAAAAGTGCTTCTCTTCGTTTTGTTCTCGTGGCTTTTTGGCGTTTGTTGACAGTCCCATCCTTTTTTGTTGAACAATGTTGCCATAGCAACACTGCATTGAGAGCTACTGACAATAACAATGTTTAATTTCATGAGCGTGTTATAGCATGATATTACGTAGATTTTCTTGCCAGATCATTTTCTGACAACAACGTAACTGCAGACTTGTTGAAAAATAATGTTGGATTATTTTTCTTACAATTTATGAGCTCTCCGAATCATCTGTTCCAGCCGCTGTCTTGGCCTACAAGAGGCAAAATGTAATACCTTCTTAGGAATAAGAATTACTTTTTAAACACAGAGTAGGGGAATATTCAGGATTGTTTTGATGACATTTTCTTCCATCTATCCACTCCTCTATCCATCCACGGGCTCATCTCCCACTCCTCAGAAGCCTGGGCTTTCGTAGCTGCTGTGACTGTAGTAGCTGTGGGCCTGGCTGGGGCTGCGGGAGAAACTTTGACTGCGGCTCCTGCTGCGGCTCCTACTGCTTTTGCTCCGGCTCCGGCTCCTGCTCCGGCTGCGGCTTCTGCTGTGGCTCCGGCTGTAGCTGCTGTAGCTGTCATAGGAGCGGCTGCGGCTGGAGCTGCTGTAGACGCTGGCTGAGCTGGAGGAGGAAGGGCTGGGCCTGTAGTACGGGATCGGCCGCTTCCGTGCACTACAGAAAACAGTGAGAAATGCCGCATATTACATACTTAAAATATGAATTGCTGCCTATCAAACTGTTGAGGACACTTAGCGATTCAAATAAATAAGTTTAAATACATTTTCTTGTATTTTATCTTAAGCGCACTAGGTTTTGAGTACAATGATTTTTCAGACTCCTTATTAGTGAACTTCAGTGAACATCTAAGTGTTTTTATTAAAAAAAAAACCCAAAAAGGTGATTTACAAAAGGCAGGGAATATCATATAGCTTGCCACTATTCGCTACTGCTTTACAAAAAACCCTCTCAAAACTGTCATAAAATTGTCTCAAGCATTAGGCAATGTTTTTGTAACCATGACACCACATGATTTTATATGAGGGAGCTTTAAGACAAAACTTTTGGAAGAAAGGTTCCTATCATGACTACTGTGAACAATTCTGACTTGGTAAGTTTGTCTAAAATTAAACATTACACACCAAACCTCTCTGGATTACTCTGTTTACACTTTAATCTTTGATTTTGCAGACATGTTTTAAAATCTATCGAATTCCAATTGAGGTTTGGTAAACGGAACACGAAAACAAGCTCATTTATCAAAATCATTTAGGAAAGCTAGGTGTCCACAGATTTTTGACAGGCAGTGTCAGTACACAACCTTAATGGTTTATGAACATTGTTGTCAAAATGAGCTGCGCTGCTGTAATTAGTTTCTGCTGGAAGAGAGTAGAGACTGAAAGACAGTGGCTGGTTGTGTTAGTCCGTGTTAATGCACACACCCTCCGCAGGCGTCAGTGTATCTTCAAAGAGACAGCCGTCATTTGTTAAAACAATGTGATCGAACACACACACATCTCCCCACACACACCCACACCCACCATATACAAACCCAAAGCACCCACACCGCTTGTGTTTCTGGCAAGCCAAGAGCTGTTAACAGACACAGACTGAAGTCCCTAAAGGAAATGACAGGTCTACCAAGAGGCTTTTCTTGCAGTGAAGATCATAAAACGTATCAAACACACACCAGAACCATTAGTGGCTCTATGTATGTTTGTATTACCTTAAATACAGTTATTCATTATATGATTTGATACAGAACAGTGATGTCCTGATTTGACGGTGTCCTGATTTTTTATATACCCTAAAAAAGTAGAGTCACACATGTACATATTTCCATTTCCAGTTTATTAGAGCGTTCAAAATTGCTGTATTGTAACAATTCTAATCTCTGTCTGTCAGTCTATCTCTCTCTCTCTCTCTCTCTGTATTTCTCTCTAGTTTTATGTAAAAGCTTGACCCACTCCCTTGTCAAATTATATGTTTTGCTAATTTGCTCAAATGTTTTGCAAAACTTCTATTGATTTAGTTTAAAATATTGGGGGGAAAACATAAAATGTGTCATGACTTTTGCACAGACTACAATTTATTATTTAATACATTATCATTATCATAGTCATATTGTAAATGTAACTCTAAGAAGTCTAATTTTTATTGTCATAATAATACCTGTTTAAATAAATGTATCCTACTTACAAACACAGCTGTGATGTCAACTGGAAGATTAGAATCCGCAATTTCAGGAACTGCTATGTGAAAATCAATTAACACAAAAACGACTGACATGCTTAATGACTGCAATTTTATAGGCTTGAAGTGAATGTGCTCTAACTGAATGTCCCATATAAACTGGAAAAAGAAAAGTCAATGGAAAAAGTAGGAAAAAAAAAAAAAACCCACAAATGTCACTGCACAGCACACATCCTCTTGATATCACCTCAGTCAGTTTTGATATTAGTGCTCGTCAGAAGGCAGTGACCACTCTACCACAGAATATTAGACTGAGAAAAAGGCGAAAGGGTTAGGATGCAGGGAGGGGAGGTATGGGGTGGACTCTAGGGACGCTGGCAGTGTGCTTTTGCTGCTTCACCGAAACGAGTTCATGGAGAGAAGAGGCCTAGGAGAGTCCTGCTGCTTGGCAACAGTTACCACGGTAACCCTGCCTTCAGCCTGCCGACATTCCGCCGTCTGCTGTCTTCTGAGCACCTTTGTACAGGAGTGGAAGCGGAAGAGTGAGTTCATTCACATTCGCCTGCTCACTGTCAACCTGCCTGAGGCAATTGTGGGAGGTTTTTATTTTTTTCACAGAAAATTTAAAAGTGACAGACTGCAAAAAAGACAAGTACAATTTTACAGCCACCTCACATTTAACACTACTACACTATATGCACAAAAGTTTTGGGACACACCTCTTAATGACTGAATTCAGGTGGCCCCATACTTGCAGTAAAAGTCAGTCTTAAAGTTTCAGACATTTTGAACAACACTGTTTCCAGCTTTGTGATGAAGAACCTTTTCTATTCCAGCATGACTGTGTCCTAGTGCATAAAGCAAGCTCCATAAAGACATGCTGGAGGAGTTCAGTGTGGAAGAACTTGGTCGGTGACCTGCACAGAGATCTGACCTCAACCCCATCCAACACCTTTTGTGTGAGCTGGAATGGAGACCTTCTCGTCCAACATCAGTTTGTGACCTCAGAAATGCTCTATTGAATAAATGGGAACTAATGCCCACAGAAACTCCAAAATCTTGTGGAAAGCCTTCCAAGTAGAGTGGAAGCTGTTATAGCAGGGATTTCTGACCACAGAGCTGCTCTACTTAGAGGACTTTGAGTTGTCTGTGTTTGTGCCACTCTCAGTAGTAACACTGATGGCCAACAGTGGTCTTGAGGTCAGAAATTGAGCACCTGACAACAGATGGTCTGTAATTTTATACTCATATAGTGGGCATATAAAGTAGGCGAAACTCCTAAAAAGCCAGTGCTGAAGGTACAGATTAGATGCATATAATAAAGTTGATGGTGAATGCATGATGTATGTTCAATGTCCTTTGGTGCACTAAACTATGTGACTGGAAAGTCTGCAGTACACAGACTGGACACTAGATGTCAGTGTAACACTACACTGATGCTACTCTAAAGCCAACCTTGCTTTATGTAAACAAACAGGGATTTGTAATAAAACAATGTGCCTGGAATTCGACCACATAACAAATTACACATCTGAAGATAGAGGCTAATAAAGCCCTTCCACCCTGAATCCCCTGAGACGAATAAATGCAATGCTAAAAACAAACATGTTAAATATCTTCATATGTAAAATATTTAAAAGGAAAGTCCTTAAAATATGTTTTTCGAAAATGTTAAGACATTTGTTAAGATTTTTTTCTTTATCACCCAGTACTAAGTGTAAGTAAGGGGTTATACCTGGTGATTCTGCGAGCCTCCATAAAGCTGGGTGAATCTCTCCTCCTCTTTCGAATGGGAGAGTAACTGCGGGACCGTCGACGGGCTCTCTCAGCATCAGAGTAGTGAGGACTGTCTCTTTCTCTGCAGGAACAGACGGGAGACATGATGTTTTGGTGAAAAGTGTGCATGTATTTTTTTGTGTGTGTGCATTATTTTTGTGATTCCCTTCACAGGTTTCCACCACAACACAAATTGGGGATATACAACTCTGGAAAAAAAATAAGTGTCCACTACAGTTTATTTTGAAATCAGCATCACTATGAGTATTCGCTATGAGACAACCATTCCATGCCAGTGTCTGTTAAATTCCTACACAAGCACCTCATTCTGCTTTTTTGTGAGGTACTGATTAGTGATCAACTGAATCACATCTTATTTAATGAGGAAAAATATAAAAACACTGCTGTAATCAACCAGTTGGATGGAAAAACACCACTAGAAGTACGTCCAAGAGATTTGTTTTCTTTGAATTATTTGATTTCTTTGAAGTTCTGAAAATGCTGCATTATTTCTCTTGTTTTCATGTTTTGTCATTTCCTTTTAAACATGTTCTATAGGAACCTTGAGCACATAAATCTGCAGTTTTCTTTAGATAAATCTGCAATTTTCTTTAGATTCAGGTGTGTATTTCTTTTCTCAGTCTAACAATGGGAAAACTAAACATACAATATAAAATGTGTCATTACTTTTGCACAGATCAGCACAAATTCAGGATATACAGTAATTGTACACTGAAGTGTGCAGAAGAGTGCTCTCTGTAGAGAACATATTCTTACTTTCATTTAAAAAACAGAAAAACATGCCATTTGCACATGACTATATTGCAGCTTGATAAACTAAAAGAGCAAAAAGAGGAGGATATAGTTACATTGAATTGTGAAACTATAGTTCTGGTTATTGCCTGACAGATAAATCCCATAATGATAGAAGACAGAATGTTTGTGTGTTGCTACATGTATGCGCATATAAGACAAGTTATATGATAGAAAGGGTGTGTACTGGAGTGAGTGCATGTAGTATTTGTGCACGCATTTGCATTTGTGCTGTGGTAAAGGGGACATGTACTTGCTGGATACTAATTAATGAGTAATGGTGTACCTGGAGTTGTTCTGCCGGGTGTGGGGGGATTTGGTTTTGCTGGGACCGTGCTCTCTGGAATTGGAGCGCGAAGAGGAGCGGCCGCTGCTCCATGAACTACTTCTCTGCCGTAAACTCCCGTGGGTTTTGCTCTTCTTGCGGTCCGATGCGTGTCGGTTTCGTCCTGGAGAGGCCGACGTGCTGGGGTGACGGTTAGGACCCTTTCCACGGTGATGCTTCTTAGATGAATGGGACCCTTTCACCCTGAAAGAAAAGTAGAGAGTAAGAATATAATGGAACCCCCCAAAATTGATTTATTTAGACATAGTTAACATAGTCTTACACGGATCCGGCAACTACAACTGTGTTCTTACTTAATCAGGACCAGATTAAGCTATTTGGTATCCCTAGACCAGTGGTTCCCAACCGGACAGGTACATAAACATTTCAGGTACATAAACATTTCAAACATTGCATATTATGCTTTTATATTTGAGTCCTAGCGCTCATAGGGTGAAAGGAAGTAAAACAACCTAGACATATCACAAGTCCACATAGACACACAGACCTCATTTACACAAACCTCAGGGTAGTTTAGCATCTCTAGTTTACCTGAGGTATGTGTTTTTTGACTATAGGATCTCCCTACCGAAAATCACGCAGATACAGGGGAAAGATGCAAATTCCATTTCAGTGTAAAGCGTCCATTGGTTATACGTGAACACACCACAGCACACAGTGTGAACAGTATGAAAAGTACACATACATACACATAGCTATTGCTCAAATGATAAAGGATCTCACTTTTTCTGGTGTGTGCTTTTGGCTTTGGGCTGGATTTCAGACTGGGAGTCACTGCTGTGGGTCGGACACTTCTCCTGAGCCCGCTGCCGGCCCCACCGCCTGCCTGATGACTCAGAGGGGTGCTTGGCCCCCCGCTGTTGCCTCTCGTCGCCCTTCCCTGCCTCTCCGACAGGGAGTCCCCCGGGGTTCCTACAGGAGGCGCCATGGCTCTTTGCCTCCTTTGTGTTAGGGGACATCTGCCTCTGCGCTTCATTCGGGGTAGATGAAGCCAGCGAGCGTAGCTTCTGTAGGTGAATTATAACAAAAACAAAGAAAAAAAGAAGAAGAAGGAGGAGAAGAAGAAGAAGAAGAAGAAATAAAAAAATGACAAAAATATACTAAAATTAGAATTGCTTTCACCTGAGAGAGTGCGCGCTAATGGTGTACTTGCCAAAAAAAGGTAAATATCTAAAAGAAAAGAGCTAGGAGTTTTTTCTCAATATGGCTTATAGACAGTCCTCTATGGTGCAGCGCATGCAATACTCGGCATGCAAAACCATAATGAGCTGAAAATATATAATCCCGAAAGAAAAGAAGAGGAAGAAAGGGAATAAAAAGATGTAAAACTGTGAAACAAATTAAGATTAGGAGAATAGAGAGTGAAAAGAGAGAGAGAGAGCGACAGATACTGAAGAGCTCAGCAGAAAAGGAGGACTTCATCGGTTGTTTTTTTTTTTTAAAGAAATGACTACAAACAATAAAAGTGGAAAAAAAACTAGGAAAATAAAAAGTCAGACAACTTGACGAAACATCACAGAAATGGAAGGAACAAAAGAAAGATTCACAATTATAGATTCAATCGAATTAGAAAAACAATTGGTCTTCTACTCAATAGTAAATTTCTGGAGGATTTCTTTTCCTGCAGACAATTGCTGAGATGTGAACAGCGACCCATTTCCTGCTTTTTTTTTAATGGTTACTCTGTTTTAACTCCCTTTTGGTTAACATCCACTTACCAATAAAGTGGTATTCCCTCCTTTAGTAGGTAAGGTATGAAGAGAAGGGAAAAGTGGGGCAACATAAGTGCATCATTAGATTCACAAAATGCAAGAGAAAAAGACACAACACCCTTCCCTGGTAGTGAGCATGAGACAATGCATGAAAATCAAATCAAAGAGACACACCGAATCAAATAAAGGAAGACTGAAATTAAACAAATTAAAAAATAATAATAATTTAGGCATTAGAAAAAGAACCATGTGTGCTGGGACACTCAAAGCTTTTTGACCGCTGCTTCTCAGAACCGCTCGCTTTCAAGGTAGCAAGAGATTCTGGACCTTTTGTACAGGCAGATGATTTTGTTTTTCATTAGAACAGTAGTTGAAAGAAAGACCTAGATTAGGTGTAACGGTCTGCAAAGCAAAGCAAGCATGCAAGAGTTTTCAGTAAAAGCAGATATGCCTCTCTCATATTGTTGATTTTTAAACTGATGCAAGCTGACCTTTCCTACATGGTTCTATTATTTGGATGACCTTTTCAACCTGATGATCATAACCATTACTACCTTCTGCTCGAAAACATCTGTTAACCTGAGATCCATCACTGCACTGGCCAATTCCATATCCCTTCCTTTTCCCACTGTTTTCATATCCCTGTTTTTCTTTTTAGCACAAAAACTGCCCTAATAAAAATAAAGGGACCAGAAAGGGACATAAGAAACCTTTCAATGGAGGGTTCTTATAATAACTATTTATATAAATGAACTAGACAATATTTAAAGTCACTACCAAATGTTCTTCACCCTCTGTACACAGCACTTAAATATGTTCCCAAATGTTTCCCAAAGTGCAGCGTAACTTAAACACAATTAGCACAATTAAAAAAAGATGTGGTGGTAATAAAATAAGATAGCCTTTTTTTTTAAACTTAACTAAATTAAAACTCATTTTGTCAGGCAAAATAATTTATCACGTCATTATCTTTTCCCCTAACCTTCTACTTTTGATTACATCACTGGACACCAACAGGCCAGGAAACCAGTACAACAAACCACCCCCGCCTAACACTGAGGGAAACTCAGCCAGCTTAGAGATTATCCTGATACTGCATTTCAGTTTATGTATGAAAAATACATCTCTGGAAAAAAAATAAAGAGACCTCTGCAATTTATTTAGAAATATCTATGAGAGAATATCTAGGAGAATGACAACCATTCCTGTTAAATTCCTACACAAGCACCTCATTCTGCTTTATGAGGTACTGCTTATAGAAAAGTATACACTGCTGTAATCAACACTCTCTCATTGCAATAAAAACTGGTTGCCATTTTGTTTAAGAGTAAAAAGACATTTGTTTGCCCTGAATTATTCAAGTTCTGCAAACACGGCATCATTCCTCTTATTTTGATGTTTGTCATTTCCTTGAAGATGCTTTGAAGAACAATATTTTATTTGCAAATGAGGTGAAATATTGTCACCAGGCAAATATGTTTAGTTCTGTACCTATAAGAGATAAACCTGAGAAACTGAGCATTTTTACAGTGGTCTCTTGTTTTTTTCTGAATCTGTAGGTTGTGCTTTTGCATTAAAAGTATGTTTTTGCATTAAAAATGTTCTGGGCACACACACACACCTCTTTTACAAAGTTAGTTTTCTAAAAAAAAAACAACCCATTGAAAGGCTCTTTAAGGAATCAAAAGTGGTACTACTATGGCATCCTGTTTCCTACTTGTATTATTAATAGTATTAGTTGAGGCTTTTGCAATGATGGACCTCACAGTACTGATAAAGTTTTCACATTATTTCACCAGCAAAGCAAGTTACCCTACGATAACCAAGAGAACGTCCAAAGTACCCTCTAAACCAGCACTGAGGCAGAATTAGGATCTGCTGTGTAGATGTTATATGCATTATCCCTCAGTCCTCGGATTTTTAACCAGACTCAGCCCTAAAGCTTTTAAAACGACAAAAGTCAAAATGCACGACTGTAGGCTCAGCCTCAAAAATAAATAAATAAATAAATCTCTTTTGTACTTAAAACAAATTTAAAGTTAAATGATCAAAAATATATAAGACAAATGTACCATTTCACCAAAGAGACAAAAAAGGGATGCGACACAAACATGGATGCATTCTACCCAAAGAAAAGAAGAACGAAGACAAGAGATGGACTTGAGGGGAGGGCAGTGTACTGGAGACTTCAGCATGAGAGCAAAGGTAGATTTTAAGATTGGAAAACGAAAAAAAAAAGAAATTAAAGTTGAAATACTGAATAGAAATCATAGAGAACATATCGCTAAGAGAGGAGAAAGGAAAACAATGAAAAGTAATTCGCCAACTTTGTTTTATCATAGATAAATGAAAAAAGAGAGAAAGAGGGAGAGAGAGAGAGAGAGAGAGAGAGAGAGAGAGAGAGAGAGAGAGAGAGAGAGAGAGAGAGAG
>JBBPDE010000083.1:7351818-7366818 GCA_037974605.1 Nannopetersius ansorgii | reverse complement strand
ATCTCCTGCAGCTCCATGCACTTCAGCTCCACTCGTCTTTTCCTCTCATGGTCCAGGATCTCACGGTGAGCCTTCTTCACCAGTACCGGCTCCGGTTTTGGCACGCCCTCATCTTCTTCAGGCTCTTCATCAGCTCTGGGGTGCGTGGTGGGCTGCAGGGGGACCCCATTGGCATCGTCCCCAGGAGAAGGAACCCTTGCCCCGTCATACATGGCCAAAGCGCTCTGGAAAAGAGGCAGGAGAGAGTCAGTGATTGTAGGTTTTGACGTAATCCACACGAGCATTCATTACTTCATTCTGTATATGTGTGCTATGTATCTACTGTAGCTTTAGTAGTTCAGAACCTACTGCCTAGTCTCAATGAGTTTGATATTCAATTATCAAATATTTGTTGACCTCGGCTTGGGTTTACAGCTCCTCAGGTTAAAGTGTGATTTAAACTTAAGTTTATTTGGTTAATTAATAATTTTATGATGATTATTATCTGGTTAACAGGTGCTAGCAGCAGGCATGTGAAGTGTTAATCGATTTGCAGTTGGTGGTGGTCAGGTTCAGACAGAATTTTGTCTGACTATAGTCAAGTTGGAAAACAATTCTGAATGACTACAATCAAATTTGCGCAGAATTTGAATAGTTATTGGTCAGCACTCATCAACAGTACAACAATAATACAAAATGTCTTGAAGCCAAAGAAGATACACTGAGAAGTATGCCACTTCAAAAAGGTTTGCCACTGGTGTGTTCAGTGGTGAAAACCCTAGTGATTGGTTTCATCAACATATAACATGTACCAAGACAGCTTGCTATTATGGTCATCAGACAGGAGGTTGTAAACCAGCGGGGTCCGTGAAACACAGAATGGACAGAAACATGTTCAGACCTTGCTGCAATTAACATTTATGACTCTGCATATGACCAAAAAAGCAAATGCTGGATCGAAGTGACAGACACAATTCCAGTTTGTGTCTGCAGTGATATGTTATCTGATAACAGTATTCAGGCTATGAGTAGTTTAGCATACTTTGTTCTTTCTCTAATTCAGTGTTTGTGAATGATTTTTAAAACTGTGCCCTACAAGGAAAGCAATAATGATAAGTTCAACTATTTATACTGCTATTCTGCACAATAAAAGCATTTTATATGTACTGCTGTTGTTATATATATTATATATTATATATATTAGTGGTGGGCCATTATTGGCATTAACGTTCTGTGTTAACATGAGACTCTTATCGAGCGATAAAAAAAATATTGCCATTAATCTATTCACAAAGTTGGGTTGGGAGCTGGGTCTATACTATGCAAGCTATTATGAATTTCACCTTGATATTTTTGCGTGGTTGTATACCTAGCCGAATCGCACTGTAGGGGCCGAGAATGAGTCTTCGAATCGGTGTATATGCCTGTGAAATTACACATGACGTGCTAACATGGATGCAGCTATGAAGCCGCCGGGTTTGCTTGAGGGAAAATTTATTTTTAAGAAGCTTCCCAATGGAAACCTCGACAAGACCAAGGTTGTTTGCACCTTGTGCAATTCAGAATTAGTTTACTGAGAAACACATTCTCTAAGACTTACTTATAGTCATTATTTGGGTAGTACACATATTCTGAATGCCAAGTTGATCATAAGGTAATCACCAAATGCTTCAAAAACCCATAGACAACAATATATGAACTGACCCAAGATCAGTTCCCCATGCCACAGATAGGAGCTTCAAATGTCACATCGCTTTAGTGAATGGACAATTAGATCACATCACCACTCAAGACAGTCACCCTGAGCTGGATATTAATAATTAACCTCTCATGGCCTCTCTGCTCAGCTACATTTTTGAAGCTTGATGGTAATCGCTGTGGACAGAATGACATTAAAAACTATTTTCCAAGGCAGGGAAATATTTTCAGTGACAGGAAAATGACATATTTCATCATTAATGCTTTCAGTGATGAGGTCGGTAGACCGTCTTCAGCGTCAGACTGGTGTTAGCTTTAGCATGCCAGATTCACATGCTGCTTACTCTGCTGGATGTCCCTGAATGACCCTGATGGTTGAGGCTTACACATTTGTCAAACAAATACACACACATACAATCACTAAAAGCTCCAAATGGCATTTCAGGGAAGAGTGAGATCTGATAGAGACACACTGGATGATACTGTTCATTGTGCAAGTTGGGTGAGAGACAGAGAGAGAGAGAGAGAGAGAGAGAGAGAGAGAGAGAGGGAGAGCTAACATCTCCATCTTTCTGGGACAGAGGGTAGAAGTTGCTCCACTAATAGACTCATTTTTCACCATGGAGAAATCTCAACCACATCGTTTAATCATTGTCAGTGTCACTGCCCCGAGTGCTCAGGTGTATTTTTTTGTTGTCCCATCCCACTTGGGACATGGGCACATGAGGTACTCCATGATTCCAATTGATTAGTCATAGGATGTGAGACACATTCCAGTTTGTTTTTGCCCAAAGACAATATGTGTAATGTCTAGACGCTACTGCACTGTTAAATTAGATATGTACAATATATTAAATCATGTTACATATGCTGAGTTACAACTGTCCTCTTAATTAGAAACAAGTACATCCAATTGCAGTCCATTTTATGCGTCCACTTGCTTTAGAATTCCTCTAGACAAATGTACAGCTACACCCTGTCAGCTCCATTTCATTCACTTTTGATCAGTTTCTGACCACAAGGCCGCTGATGACTATGTATCATTTGGGTGATGAGCCATTTAACTCAGCAATGACTAGATTTGCACCATGTAGTGAATTATATTTCATGTTGCATTTTGCCTGCAAGAATAAAGGTGATGATACTACATACTAGTGGTGCTGGAAGTCCTGCTGGTCCTCACACTACAGCAGGAGAAGCTCATCCCACAGTGAAATAGGACAAACTTGAGGGTGGTTTCTATGAGTGAGCAATGCAGCCAAGGTCGGCTAGTTGAAGTACCATAGAAAAATGAGTTTGTTTAGGACAATGCGCTGCGTTGTGCTTATTGAAAAACACACTAGTCGGGAGGGTGGGGGCTGTGGTTAACGAGTAAGCCGTGCATTGTGGGTAAAGTCACGAAGCGTTGCACAGCCTAACAGGTGGCGTGGCAGCAGGAGGCATCATCACAGAATTCATTATGCACTAAATCATTGCCTCAAAAACACTGTGACTTGCATACACACACTCTCTCGCACGCTCCATCCCTCTACGGTCTCTTCATCTTTTCTCCACCCTCCTCTCTATCTGCATCCCTCTTCTCTCTAATAATCTGCACAGCAGACATTGCAGATGTCACAAAAGTGTAAGGGTATTTTTAAGCTTATGTCAATGTCTTGGGAAGTGGACTGACCCAGCAAGCTTGTTCCGCTCCTTTCCTCTGACCTCGACCTTCAAATCAAACCAATTTTCTGCAGAACCAAGCTTCTGCGGAATACAAAGTAATACACCGGATTTCATCATCACATACTCAGCGGCCATTTTATTAGAAACACGCATTGTGGCTTGAGCTTTCTGGTGTAAAATCTGGAATCCATCTGTGGCCAATTCATCTTCCAGCACTTCATCAGTGGTCACTTTCTGACCATTGAGCTTCTCTTGGCTTGATATTTCTGTGTGGTGGACAGAGTTGGGCAGAATATTTCAAAACGTAGAGACTGTACTGACAGATAGTGAGTACAGTTATATTACATTATTACATTAAGAAAGGACTACATTTAGAGTACATGAGGAATACATCTTGCTCTAAAGAATATGTTTTTGCTGTTAAATTAATTCCATGGATGTATAATTTCTGACATTTTTGGGGGCTCTAATCATCTTCTTGAGTTCACTGCTGCATCTACGAACCCCTGAGCTCACTAAATTTAGTATATACAGCAGTACTTTAAATTAGTCACCACAACTGACTTATCAGTCTGCTCAGGCTTTAGCAGGAAATTCAGTGTTTGTAAAGAAGCTGTCTGCTGAGCTCTTCTTTAGAGTCCATGTAACAAGTGTCGCTACTGGCCATCCTCCGGTTTTAAAACAGTTAAAAACTGCTTATTGTTTTCAGCAGTGAGTGAGTATTAGATGACTATACTCCTAAAACATGTCTTTTCAAAATGACTCAAGAATGAAACTTCGCAAAATGTTTTCTGAAAACCTATTCCCCATACTTTCCTCAACCATGTTCATGCCACTGCTGTGCTGAGAGTGGTCCACAACTCAAATAATATCTGTTCCAGTGGTCAAAACCTGGCGAATGATGAAAGGGGTGAGGGGTGCATGGGAAATTGCAGTCTTTAATTGCAAACCTGTAGTGGACTACTATTGGTAACCAGTGATTAGAAATACATAGCAAGCATTTCCAATAAAGAGGACAGTGAGTGTAGATTACCAGCCATGCAGTTTCAAGAATGAGCAGAAGGAAGCACTTCATGTTTCCGAAGGCTGCTAATGGGGGTGTGGCAGATATAAATGAAACAATAATCCATTAACACTGCAGTCAATGAGAGAGCCAACCTAAAGCATGACTCGTAAAATGTATCTTTGTGGTCCACTACACTTCTCAAACAGGCAAGCAGCTGAAACACTGCATGAACAAACTAACTCGTATTAGTGCCCTTTGATTTTCTCATTGTTAATAATATGTGTCCTTTCAAAGCAGTAAAAGCATTTAATAATGGACATAAAACAATTACACAGATTGATGCTTATCCAAAGTCTTGCTAATTGAAACATCAGCATCCGGCTTGGACTAAAGCTCCCATCAGACAGCACTTAATAGAGGGCATCATACTCCATGTAAATGACCTGCTGCTGTTTGTCATTCATTGCTATGGCCTTGGGCCATTTCTAAACGACCATGGTGGAACCATCTGGCATCTGTTAATAGAAGATCTACTACTAGTCAAAGGTCAGTTTTAGGGGATTTTGAGCTCATTTAATGCCAAGATCTGAGATCACGGTCCTGTCTTTTGAAGCATGTTCAACAAGTTTTACCTTAACTAAACCTAACAGATGCAACCTTGGTTAAAGGGGAATTAAAATTTCTGCACAATGAAAATGGTTATACATCAACAAAGTAATTCAGAGTGGCTTGATGTGTCATGTTCTATTTTCA
This sequence comes from Nannopetersius ansorgii, assembly GCA_037974605.1. Taxonomy (NCBI): domain Eukaryota; kingdom Metazoa; phylum Chordata; class Actinopteri; order Characiformes; family Alestidae; genus Nannopetersius; species Nannopetersius ansorgii. Next base: position 7,361,717 of record JBBPDE010000083.1, on the reverse strand, counting down.
ATTGTGCCTCAATTCTTCACAGTGGTGGTGACAGGAACCTGGTGTCTGAAGTGTTTACTGCCTCTAAAAGCTCTCTGACAGAAATGTATTACATACAATGACTATGAATACACTGCTGGGTGCTTAAGACATTGTTTTACAAAAGTTTGAACATTTTTTAAAGCAATATCCCCCACAGAACTTTAGAAGGGTAAGTAAATATATAGATATAACCCGGAAAGACAAGTGTAGATTCACTGCTGTATTTTAGATAGTAAATAAAATGGCTATATTTGTATTGTAGACTTTGTGTCCCTATCATTGCTCCTGTAAAGAAATTAGCTTTAGAAAAAAAAATTCTTTAAAATTAATTCTTTAAAAGTTTCTTTAAAATGAACCATTTCACACCAAAACATTCTGAATAATCATCTCAAACATTATCTGAAACACTTATCCTTAGTCAGGGTCACAGGGGGTGCTGAACCAAGTACCCTGGACAGGTCACCAGTCCATCACAGGGTAGACACACAACTAGGGGCAATCGGGCATTCTAAGCGAACCTTACATGCATGTATTTTGACTGTGGGAGGAAACCAGAGTACCAGGTAGAAACCCACAAAAACACAGGGAGGAAACTTTACACAGTCAGGAAACAAACCCAGGGCCTTCTTGCTGTGAGGCGACAGTGCTACATACTGCGACACCATATCACCTATTATCTGAACACAGAACCTTTGAAAAATAGGTATTTATGACTTTCTCTCATAATTATTTTTCAGGGTTTGTGCTAGGCCCTGTTACTTCTATTGAAGGACAGTCTTAAAGCTACCAACTTTATGGACAAAATTTGGGGAAGAACCTTTTCTATTTCAGCATGACTGTGCCCCACTGCACAAAACAAGCTCCATAAAGATATAGTAGCGAGCTGGCCCTTTAAGGGGTGAATTTGGGGTTCATGTTTGGCCCAAGGGTGGTGTACGTGGGGTACGTGATGTGTGGGGGGGGCGATGGGCTGCACCTGTGGCTCATCGCCATGGTTACTGGCGGGTTTTCTGGGGTGTGTATATAAGGGAAAGGGGCGGTGCTTAGCACAGTAGTTCAGAGTTGGAAGAGTTGGGGATGAGTGAGAGTCTGTGTGATGCTGATGCTGTGTGCTGTTGAGAAATAAAAGCTTGAAAAATGGATTCTTCTGCCTGGGTGTCGCCTGATTCCACCGTTCGCCACAATATGGTATGGAGTTCCAAGAAGACTAAAAGCTGTTATACTGCAAAGGGGGGGCAGCTCCATATTAAAGGCTGTGGATTTGAATGCAAAGTCATTAAAGTCCCTGTTGGTGTAATGCTCAGGCATCACCAATACTTTTGTCCATATAGTGTACGATTAATCCTCATGGGCATGCACCTAAAACCGTGATGGACAGTCGACAGGATAGAGAAATCCAATCATGAAGTCAATAGGTGCTTTAATTATGCTAATACGCACATCCCACTTATTAACAATCTGCACTGTTTACACACGGGATCGGAATGAGTTGGGTCTTAATCATTTTCTCTCTTAGTAATGAGTCGCAGTCTGTGCAGCAAGACATGTCTCAAAGCTGACAGGGCACAAAAAGCAGCAGTTAATTAAGCAAAGTTCTTTGGATGAGGATTCTGGCCATGTTTTCCTCCAAACAGCACTCGGTGCCATTTAGATAGCTATTTTGCATTAACAGCATTCAGAACAGAAGCTGGCTGTCAGAGCTGGCTTCTGGTAATCAATGGCTAATAAAGGCAACATGAGGGGACAAAGCGCCTGTATTGATTGTAGAAATCTCATAAGCAGACATCGCGCCACCGAGCTTTGGGAGAATAATAAGTACCGACACACACAGCAGATATGATTTCTGTGCTCAGCGGAAGTGTTTGAGCTCTCGCTATGTGTCTCTGTGTGAGTGTGTGTGTGAGTATGTGTGGGCGCGCGTGTGTGTATGTGTGTGTGTGTGTGTGTGTGCGTGTGTGTATGTGTGTCTGCCTGCATAAGCACTTGTAAAGTACTGACAGCTAGCTGTAAACTCCCACAGGAGAAGCAGGTTTCTCTTCTATTCTCAGTAATTGCGCAGACTGCTGGATGTGCATTTCTCTCTCATGCTGAAAGTCCCCCGCCATCTCGGCCTTGTTTTCTGCTGATGCTGTCCGCTCATTCAAGCAAACAACAGCAGCAAAAAAACGACCTGAAGGAAAAGCACGTAATTGATATCATAATGACTGTCATATTCGTCTAATCCTGACCTACCATTGCTGGTATTTTCTGCACACTACTTGCAACTTATAAGCCCCTAGTCCAAAGACATGCATTGTTGATTTCCTACGCACAAATAAGTTAACAATTTTAGAAGAATGTCTACTTCTGAAAGAAGACTCCTGTTTAAAAATGGCAGATGGTAAATGGACCACACCCCAGGGAAGGCAGTGGTGGTGATGGTGGTGATGCAGGAAAGGGTGATGAATGGGACAATAATTATCCACAAAGGGAGCATTCGTAGTGGTCTGGCTGGATCGGTAGGTTTGGCAAGGGGCATGACAGGGGGCTAGGGGAAGTGTTTTCAATTTGTCAGCATTTTGGATTTGCCCTGCCGAAACTTTAATCTCCGAGCTGCGAGTTCATTTAGAGACTTTTTCTCTTTGGGAGTGAGTTCACGTCAAGCTCACTGCTCTTTAGTAGAGAACTTTAGTGTAGTCTAATTACTTGCAGGCATTGGGTTGTACACATTTGAAACTATTTGGAATGGCCAACTGTCCACCGGTTTCATAAATTCAAATTAAGGAGTTGGTTGTATTTGCAGGGGTAAATTTTTTTACCTGTAATGTTAAGCTGTACTGAACTTACCTGTGTGTAGATCAATGTCTGTTAGTTCTTGCTTAGAACTTAGATGTCTTGTTAGGCCTATGTTTTATCATATTAATGACCACAGGATGCGGTGTATAAGAGCTAAGGCTTTCATTCTGTGCTGTGATTCGCCAGACAGGCTTTGCATCAAGTGAAAGGTTTCCTCAAGAGTGATAAACTCAGACGTCAATGTGCTAAATGTGGAGAGAAGGGCACATTAACCCTGTCTTCTCCAAAAAGGGGTGTGAGCTTCCATCCTCACTTCTCTCTAATAAACAGCTCCCACTGAAACTCATTATCACCTCAGAAGTGCCTCAAAAAGGTTCTTCTCACCCTGATCTTGTTCTCTGACACTGTGGCTTCATCACTGGAAGTAACGGAAGCCAGATACATTTAAACTCTTGCTCCTAACATTCTTGTTAGGGTTGAAATCTCTAAGAACCTCAGAATTTGATTTGACTTTGCTTAAGGATGGCAAGATGCTTTTTAAAAAGCCATTTTTTGTGCAATTTGGTGTTTGATTTTAAACTGGAAACCACATCATTTTCATGTTTAGTTCACGAGAACCTGCATTCACACAAAATGAAAGAAGAAAATAATGCAACAAATATCGAAATGCTTTTTATTTGGGTCAAATTTGAGCAAATAAGACAAATGTGTAATAAACTACTCAAAATAATAAAACACAAATAAGATTTGATTCTGTTGTGTTAACACTGATAATGACGCCTTGTGGAATCGCATCTGTTGATTATTTGATTATGTATTTTCCCAACCCTGTATTTCAAACAGAGTACGAAAAGGCCCTGACAGCACAAACCAAAACAAGAGCCTTTTTAGTCTTTACAATTTTTAGGGCAAATTCATAATGATGCCAGAAATTCTGCAACCTTTAGCCCCACAGTGTTAGAGGAGCAACAACTCTCAAAAAGCTAATTTGTCCGCGTCTGCCTTGATGAATAACACTGTCCACCCCATCTCCTGATACAACCATATGCTGCATTCTGCTTTGCCGAAGCTCCCAGTCTCCCACCCACGCTTCCATACACTCGCTCTCCATTTCGGCCTAGCATGACGCGCCGCCAGTGCTATTTTTTTTCCCAGAGTTGCGCTCTCCCTAGACTGCCTGCAAAGAGGTAGCAGCCTACAGACCCTGCAATCTATTTCAGCCTCCATTCCTTTCTCTCAGAGGGCCTACGGAAATAAACGCACCACTTCCAGGCACTTGCTCCTCACCAGGACGCCACTCACATTGGGCTGGTAACAGAGGTTCAGAAACAGCCTGAAAAATAGTTCCATTAGTGTTTTGAACACAAAGTGAAAGCAGTTTTGAAGACAGGGTTGACCTTGAAAAAAACTGAATTCAGTGGAGCAGAAAGAGCTATAGCAGTAACACATTTGGGCTAAAATGCTCTGTATTGCAGTTTTTACTATAAAAGAGGTGCTTAAATTTACCTAATGATAACATGTACACTGGTTGCAGATAGCCCACCAACAATTGCTGACATAAGGATTCATTTTACTTTAATTATGTAGATGTGATGTGTCAAATTCAGACTCTGTACATATTTGAATTAAGTAAAATGACACAATGCACATTCTTTTCAGTGTCTAAAATACAGTGATGAATGTTCTTTATATCTATATATATATATATATATATATATATACATATATACATACGCGCTTTATAAATTAAATGTATTATTATTATTAGCTGGCTCTGTGGGGAGAAGAGCTTCGCCACTGGCCATGTTTGATAGGTCTGGGGGATCTGAGGGCCCGTGTAAAATTTTGTGGGGCTAGGTTGTTCCCCAGTCGAGCTACATTTAAAGTTACGAGCCCCTTTTTTTAACTCCGTAGAGAGCCAAAGTCCCAAACTTCCCCCAAAACTCCCCCTGGCTCTCTAAGGAGGAAAAAAGTGGCAAGCATCTTGATATGAGTCCCAAACAGGCTGTCATGTAAACACTGGGTCCTCCAGGTAGCCGGGGTAGGGGCTGCATGCTGCAATGCCTGTTGAAAATTGTTGTAGTCTGCCGCCGATTTCCGTGAACCGACGGATGCAAACCTGGCATTTATGTATCGTTACCAGCACTAACTGATATTGAACTTGTTACTAAATTTTAGTATTGATTACTATCTGAGAATCAATTTTTGTCGACAACATTAATACATGTATATATATATACACTCCACTCTGTATACACAAACATGCAGCACAGCTAGACTCCAAACACTATTACTCCATCTGCTTGCTCTGCACTGGCCAAGGACAAACTTCTGGTTATTTTTAACACTCCTATTATCTCCTACAAAGTGGGGGTGGGGAGTGTAGAGACAGAGGGCGAGAGTAGAAAAGAGGGGAGGCATTTAATCGATATGGAGAAAGAGAGAAACAGAGTAAGGGGGAAAGTAATCGTGAGAGAGCGGGGTGAGGAAGAATGTAAAAAGGGCATTGAGGAAGAGGAGGTAAGAGACAAGAAAGAGACAAAAAGAGTGTGAGAGAGAGTGAGACAAAGAAAGAGAGAGAAATAAAGATAGAGGAGGACAGAGAGAGTACCTCCTCCAACAACCAAATCTGAAAACTGGAGCAGAATAGTAAATGTAAATGTAATAGAAAATAGTAAATGTAATGTATTTAGCTGACGATGTAATAAATTCTGAAGTTATTAGTTTAATTATTAATTTAAATATTTAAACAAAGAATCAGAAAACTTTACTGATCCTGGAGGAAACTGCTTAACAATATCAACTAAATTCTTTAGCCTTTAGACTATAGGCTTGTTAAAATCAGTTTCTTATTATGGTTCTCTTTAGGGTTTACCCTAAACCTCTCTCACTTTAATTACCAAATATTAACTCTAGTTTCCCTCGGGCTCTTTTTAGACGAAACGCCATCCACTTGGAGCAGATTTCATTCAGAAACGCTACCTTTATTTTATCTACAATAACAAGTCTGGGGGCGAAAACAGAGTGTGAATAAGTGATGAAGGCAAAAAATTCTCAGGAGAGTTTTCATTTGCTCCTTGTCAGAGGATGCAGCACAAACGCCCTTTATAATTTCTCCTCATGTCACATTCATTATCACAGTTCCCGGATCACAATTATTTAACCTTTCATATGTTTACATATACCATATGGACAAAAGTATTGGGGCGCCTGGCCATTACAGTGACTTTAATAAGACTGCATTCAGTACATAGACTTTAATATGTATTTGCCCCCCCATTTTGTACCTATAACAGTTTCCACTCTTTCCACAAGATTTTGTAGTGTTTCTGTGAGAATTTGTTCTCATTCATTCATTTATGATGTCAGGCACTGATGTTGGACGAGAAGGCCTGGCTCACGATCTCTGTTCCAGTTCATCCCAAAGGTGCTGGAAAGGGTTCTGTGGTCATGGCTCTGTGCGGGCCATTCAAGTTCTTTCACACCAAACGCATCCACCAAAGAGGGGTGTCTGGAGAGCAGGTCTCTTACTCAACAGAACCTTAGTGTTGACACCAGCAGTATTGGAATTCGAACCCACAACCTGATTGCAGGGGCAACTGCCTAACGACTAGGCCACCAGCAGGGAAATTAACAGTTTACTCTCAAGAGAAAAAAACTCAAGCCGTGCTTGACTTTACACATGTAGACTATGCACATGTAGACATTTGTGTGAGTGCAAAGCGGTACTTTGATTTATATCAGCCAGTCATTTAAGCTAATTAGTAAACATGATAGCTAATCAGTCAGATAAGACAAGCTATGAAACAAGATGAATTATATAATGGTGACTGGCCTGCCTACTCTCTATAACAGCTCTTATCCATTCATCAAAGAGTCCATTATTCTTAGAAGAGAAGACGTTCTTGTATCTTTGGATTGCCGGCTGTTAGTCGAAGCTGATAGATCTTATGGAGGCAATAGAAAGCCAGTTCTTTTCTCCAGGCTTGTTCAGTTCCAGATTGGTTAATTTCGCCAAATAGATGGCTTGGGCTGCCTTGGGAGGTGAGCCTGCACTTCCTCCAAAATGATTTCAAGCTTTATTGCGTCTCCTGAAAGAGGAGGAGGAAGCCATTTTCGCCAGAGTAAATCCTCTGTCCTTGTCTGCCTGGCCTGCTGTGCAAGAAGAGGGAAAAGGGACAAAGGCCTAAAGTGGTTATCTGTTCCCGGAACTGGAAATAACCTTACAGCTGCTTGGCTGTTGGAAATTGGAAAATGGAGTTTAGGAAGGAGATTAAATGCCTCCACTCCTTTTCTCTCAGTCTCTCCGCAGATGATGGGGTTAGGGAAGGCAATGTAGATAGGAGGAGCAGGAGGGGGAGGAGGAAGAAGAGAAAGAAGAAGAAGAGGAAGAAGGAGAAGGAAGAAAGAAGAGGAGGAGGAGGAGAGGAAAGAAAAAGAGTAATAAAGAGGAAGAGTTGGTAAAGTGGAAGAGAAAGAAGAAGCTGAAGAAGAAGAAGAAGAAAAACAACAACAACAGCAGCAACAACAACAATGATGTTCCTGTCATGGAATATCTAAACCAGGTCTGGAGCTGCATCTTCCACATATATTCTAACATTCATTCTCTTTTCTTTCAAATTATGATTCTTTGACTATTACATCTACTCATAATTAACAGTATCACTTCGTATGTGTTTCATATTTTTCTAAATATGAATGTGACTGTATGTGACAAATGTAAAATGAACTGTAAAACTGTAAAATGAATCTATTTTGCTGTTCTATTCCACTGTACTTCATTGTGGTCTCGTTTCTTCTGTTCTATTGTATTTTTTACTATCCTATTCTATTCTACTCTATTGTATGTACATGTCTGAAGTCACTCTAAGCGTGCTTCCTGTGCAAAGGTGCTTGCATGTCCGCTGTATGCCAGAGGCGATAAGAAGGCCTGAGTAATTATGTGTGTACTGAGGCACAAGCTTCGGGTCCAGAAGAGAGTGCTTTCGGTTCAGTAAACATACACACACACATTCATCACACTGCACCCTTGCACAGCCAGCAGGCCAAAACGCAGTGACCTAATGCATTAATCTCACACACACACACACACACACACACACACACACACACACACACACACACACAGGAAAACACGCAGGCAAACACACAAACAAACAGACTTTATAAAATGACTACTGAACAACTGGTCAACGGAGCAGAAATACACAGTCAAACAAATGAATTCATTGTTGACCTCTAAATATGAGAACAAATAAAACAAAAGTGAAGGCAAGAGAGCAAGAGAGACAGAGAGAGACAGAAAGATAGAGAGAGACAGAGAAAGAGAGAGAAAGAGAAAGATACAGAGATAGAGAGAGAGACAGAGACAGGTCATGCATTTGCATTAATGTATATCCAGTCTTTTCCTGCAGCACTAAAATCACCCTTTCTCTCTCCTCTTCACTGTGTGTGTGTGTGTGTGTGTGTGTGTGTGTGTGTGTGTGTGTGTGTGTGTGTGTGTGTGTGTGCTTGTGCTCTCTTCCCTCTTTCTGCCCTGGGCAACAGATCTGAATAACTCTAATTGACAGAGACTGATGGAGTGTGAATGCCTCAGAGACTCGAAGCGCTATCTGTCAATTAGACATGCCTCTCTGCCCCAGCACCAATCAGACGCCGCTCCTGGCCCTCCCTCCGCCTCCCAGGTCGCACTCCAACTGCCCACAGCACTGTCACTCAGGTAGGACCCAGAGCCGTCAACCTCCTGCCAAACTCTCAGCGCAGCTGAAATAAACATCCAAAATACAAACTAAAACCAATCAAACAGTCCCAAACAATGGAGACAGCTGATGTGTCCTGCCAGGAATGTACAATATATTGGTGGCTGATGTTTATTACTGATAAATAGGATTATTACTTGAATTGCAGTTGATAATTGCAATTGATAATTTGGTGTCCTATTTTAACTGGTATAGTGGCAGGCATTTCCATTATTTACTACTCAGTCTTATGGACAGCATAGTGGATAACACTACACACCCACACTTCATCACCAGTCCTACACCAGTAAAGCAAAGAAAATCTTTCTCTGTATTTAACCCATTCAGCAAGTGAAGCAGCGAGCAGCCAGAAACACAGTGGATGCGGAGCTGTGTGTGGGAATAGTACCTTAGTCACGGGGACCTCAGTGGTGCTACTAGCAGTCCTGGGATTTGAACCCTTCTAATCGCAGGGGCAACTCGCTAATCACTAGGCCACCAGTTGCCCCACCAATAGAAGTTCCTGAGGTAAATGGTGAAGTTTGGTCTATTTTTATCATTCCCAGACATAATATGCCATAAACCAAAGCATACTTAAAGAAAGTGCCATCTTAAAGAAAAGCTGTATGCGGTTTGAGTGATGTTTAGACAATGGACAGTGTTGACAATGTAGCTGGAGTGCTCCAAGGAAAGTAAAAACTGTGTACATTTGATTTTTTTGGCAAACTATTCCTTTAAAAATGTTCATGATGGTGCGCAACAATGGTGTCATCATCAGGTGTCTTTTCATAGTAATACAAACACGGTAACTCCAGTTCCACAAACTGAACCTTTTTAAGTTGGTGGTCTGCTGGTTAGGGAGTTGTCAGAGGGTTGTGGGTTCAAATTACAGGACTGCCAGTGGCACAACTGAGGTACCATCCCCACACACATCTCTCTGGGAACTAATGTTGGTAGCCCACTGCTTCCTAAGAAATTTTCTCTGGGATCAGTATAGTGTGTAAAATAAAAAATAAGTATGAGAAAGTCAAGATTTCTGAATGTGTCCTCACTAAGATGTTATGCTCAATGGAGTAAACTACAAGATCCTGTATGTGGGCCCATACATTTTTCATACTCACAACCTACATACTAGTTTCCTAATAGTTACTGAATAATCACCAGCAATGACTAAACAATACACTGCAAAATGATTAAATGAATAATAAGCCTGCAGCAACTACAGCATTCAGTGTCAAGGTTTCAGTGTTTCACTCAGCATGCAGCACAAATGCTTCACTGGATCTTGCACCAAATACACACACACACACACACACACACACACACACACACACACACACACACACACACACACACACACACACA
>JBBPDE010000083.1:7296914-7321609 GCA_037974605.1 Nannopetersius ansorgii | reverse complement strand
GGGAAACTGCGTGCGGCACTAATCGAGGCGCCGGTTCTGACGAGCCCGGATTTAAGTAAGGGGTTTGTGATCGACACAGACGCGAGCAATGGCGGCATCGGCGCTGTGCTGTCTCAAATCATGCAAGAAGGCAAACACATGGTTGCTTATTATAGTTGCGCTCTGAGCAAACCAACTATTGCGTAATGCTGAAGGAACTATTGCCGGTGGTAAAGAGTCTGCGACATTTCAGGCTGTACGTAGGTGGGCGTCCCTTTGTGCTCCGCACTGACCACGCATCACTAACCTGGCTTCTAGGGTTTAAGAATCCAGAGGGTCAACTCGCGCGCTGGATGGATGTGCTCCAAGAATACCGGTTTGATGCACAGCATCGGCCGGGGCGGCAGCACTGCAATGCATGCGGATGTGGATGCGGATAGCTTAAGGAGAGTGCAGGAGAGTGACCCTGTGTTGGGGCGCGTGCGGGGCTGGCTCACGGAGGGACGTCAACCCGCGTGGGAGGAGATTACCACCGCCAAGATCGAAATAAAAGCATACCGCTCGCAGTGGGAGAGCCTCACGTTAAAACAGGGGCTCTGCTATAGGGGGTGGAGGCACCCGGATGGCCGGCGGGTATGGTGGCAGCTGCTGGTGCCCCGTGAACTGTGGCAGGAGGTCCTGCAGGCTGTTCACGACACCACAGGGGTGGGCCATTTCGGAGTGGCGAAAACCTTAGCGCGGCTGCATCAGAGTTTCTATTGGCCGGGGTGTCGGCGCGATGTAGAGATCCACGTTCACCGTTGCGACGCATGCACCGCGAAGAAGGGGCCCGGGAGGCAGTCACATGCACCCATGCAGACCTACGTGGTGGGGGCGCTGATGGAACGAGTCGGGGTAGATGTTTAAGGACCGTTTCCTCGCTCTGAGGACGGCAATCGGTACGTCCTCATGGCCATGGACTACTTCACGAAGTAGCCCGAGGCGTACGCGATTGCCGATCAGAGCGCGAAAAGCGTCTCAGCGTGGCTAGTGGAGGAGTTCTTCTGCAGGTTCGGGGCGCCGGAGGAACTCCACAGCGACCAGGGTTGGAATTTCGAGGCGCAGCTGCTGGCCGAGGTGTGTGCGAGGCTGGGGGTCCACAAAACTAGGACCACCCCGTTGCATCCCCAAAGTGATGGTTTAGTGGAACGCTTCAACCACACCTTGGCCACCCAGCTGGCGATCCTGGTCGCTGATCACCAGCGCAACTGGGACCGCCATCTGCCGTTGGTCCTGTGGGCATACAGGACGGCGGTGCAGGACAGCACCCAGTGCAACCCGGCGGGGCTCATGTTCGGCCGGGAACTACGCACCCCAGTGGACTTGGCGTTTGGGCCCCCTCCGGAACCTGAACTCGTTGGACCGCCCGGACTGGACTACGCCCAGCGGTTGCAGGAGCGGCTCCAGGTGGTCCACGTTTTGGCACGAGAGAGCCAGGGGGGGCCACCGCCAAGCAAAAAAGAGCCTATGACCTGCGCAGCCGGGGCCGGGACTTCCAAGCTGGTGAGCGCGTCTGGGTTTACTGCCCCTCCCAGAAAAAGGGGCGGAGTCTTAAACTTGATTCCCACTGGCATGGACCGGCCCGTGTTTTGCAGCGGGTGGGCGAGGTGGTGTACAGGGTGCACGGGGGGTGTGCGTGACTTTTGGCGGGCTGGGAGGGGTGAATTAGAGGGCGGCGGACTCTAGTAGTAACTGGCGGGTTTTTGGGTGGTGTATATAAGGGGAGGGGCGGGTTTAGTTCGGGGGTAGTTGGAGTGGGAGCTGTTTTGTGTGTATGTGCTGGAGAGAGCTACAAAATAAAAGAGAAAAAGAACTGGACTTACCGCCTGCTGTCTTCTATTTCTCACGGTCGTCACAATATGATTTCCCAAAAATTGTGTCTCATAGGCAGATTGCTTTGGTTATTTCAATGACAAATACAGTTATGAAGTGTATGCTATCAGTATGAACTATTAATTTCCTAGTGTCACAACTCACTAGAATGTCAGTCTCCCTGCAGTAATGTGACAGCTTTGACATTGTGGAGTTAATAAAAAAGCTTTGTTACATATGTACTTCTGCAAAATTAACCCAATCCAAACAGAGATCATGAGGATATGGTAAAATTGGGGTGCACTCTGAACACTACACTGACTTTTCTCTGAAACATAAATGATAAGTCTCTCTGCATAAGCGTAGGTGACATTTGCTGTAAACGAAACAGATTTTTTAAACTTCTTTAACTTTCTCTCTTAGTCCTGATAGATTTTAAAGATGTTGAGCAGTGCTGACAGAGCCAGCAGAGAAATATTAAATTCAACTGACCAATTTGCCAGAGAGCCACACAGGTTGCTATCATTCTCACTAGCAGGTTGGGAAAAAGTTTTATTCTGAGTATCTCAGATGCAGAACCATCTGATTCAGCAACATATTTCTGTGCAGTCGTGTATTATACAGAAATGATTTTATCAGCCTACGCTGTTTTAGTCCTAAAAGGTTTGTACTCATGTACTGCAAGCTGATTAAATGTCATCTACAATCACTGTCTCACTCAATAATTCCAGTAATAAACATTTTCCTCTCTTTCGGGTTCAGCTTCCAGTTACTATTCTATTCCCCAACCTTCTGTATCAGATGCTGTTGAACTGGGAGGAAACACAACTCTGCAGTGTTCAGTATCCTGTGTATGGTTTAATATTCAGTTATTAATTTACTGTTAAGTATTTGGTAACTTCTATGAAGGGGCATTCAGACACTTCTCCACTTTCAAAGCCATTCCCCTCCCCCAACACCCTTTACACTAGAGAATATGTTGTAACACACTAATCGTGATTGGCTATGAAAGTGGAGAAGGGGCATTCAGACACTTCCCACTTTCATAGCCAAAGCCCCACCCCTCCACCACTGTTCAAAACACGGTAACTATGATTGGGTTTGAATTCTGACTTCCTTGAACATCTAATGGTAAGTTCACAAAAGCAAAACTTTTTTTCCCCCTTTTTCCTTTTTCTGTCCAAGAAGGTGTTTAAGTTCTGAACATTTAAACATTGAACTTTTGATGTGGTTGGAAGTTTTTCCCTTGTCCCACCACTGCACAAAATATGCATGTTTTCAGTTTTTTTTACTATTATAGAGAAACACTGTTACCTTTAAAGAAATTAGCATAATCCGACATTATTAATGTGACGGCTGGGACTCAGTGAGCCGTTACAGTCCTGTTTTTTTATTGTTTTCTGTTCCTGGTTTTCATGTTTTCTGATTATGGTTTTCTGTTAGCGGTTAGCCAGCGGTTAAGCTGAAGATCCTTAGTTGTCGTTATGCATGTGTTCTGGTATTTCTTGAGTTTATGTTCTGTTCTGATGCCCTTATGGCTTTTTGGTTTCATTCACGTGGGTCGTGTTCTGTTCTGTCTGGTCGTATGTATGTTCTGTGTTCCCCCTGTAGGTTCCCCTGCCTGGTCCTTGTTTCTGTTCTCCCTCATGTGTCCTGGCCTGATGTGTGTTCCCCCCTCGTCCTCCATGTTCCTGCCTGGCCCCTCATCCCTGCCCTGCCACGTGTACCTGTTCTGTGCTTATGTCCTCCCGCCATATCTCCATGCTGTGCTGTGTGTGTGGCTGCCTGCCTGTCTGTCTGTGTGTGGCTGCCTGTCTGTCTGTGTGTGGCTGCCTGCCTGTCTGTGTGTGGCTGCCTGCTTGTCTGTATGTGCGGCTGCCTGTCTGTATGTGTGTGGCCCCTTCAGTCTGGCTCCCTGCTCTTGTCTGTCCGGCGTGCCTGTTCTGTGTTTACCTTTGCTCGACCTGTCTCCCTGCCATTCTGTGTCTGATGTTTCATTCATGTATCTCTGCCTGCTATGTTTCCCTGCCTCTGTCTCTGTCTGTTCCACAGGTCTCAGCCCCTGATCCTCCCGTGTCCATTCTTGCTTCTCTTCCCTGTTCCAGACCCAAGTTCCCCGCCGTGGTAGTGTTCCCTGAGTCCTGTTGTCTCCCTGGTTCCCTGCTGTTTCCCTGTAGACCCACTAGGGGTCCCCCTTGTCTCTGTCTGGCCCCATCACCTGTCTGTGGTTGTGTTCATGTGATTACCTCATGTTCCTCATTGGTCCCGTCTTCCCCTGTTCAGCTGTCGTGTATTTCTGTTGTCAGGATGTCTGTGTATTTAAGGTCAGTGTCTGTCAGTGTTCCCCTGTCTGTCCATCGCTTTAGAGCTATCTGTCGAGTCTCTGTCAGTTTTGTACCTGGTTTTGGTTTTGTTCTTGGCCCACGTGCCTTCCTTTGTTTTGTAAAATAAACTCAAAGTCTGATCATGGAGCTCTGGTCTCGGACTGGGTGTATTCCAGGTAGCTCCGAGTGCTGGCCAGCCTCGTGACATATATAGACATTTATCAAGGCTAATTCTAGTAAGCACCACGTGTCATAAACCTTGCTGAGGTGAAGCTTTTTATGAAAGTTTTTGTAGATTTACACCAATTGTCATGAAAGGTTTAAATATGTATCACATAGTCTTACAACATGTAAATGCTGCCAAATGTTTTAATGACAAAACTTTAAGTAACTGTTCATGTCTTCTAGCTCAAGTATGTCTTCGTGTATACTGTAGCATTGTTTGAGTAGTGCAGCATTATGTTAGAGACATGTTTGAGGTGTGTTTTAGCAGTGTGGATAAATAAAGAAAGAAAGTAACCCTTATAGTCACGCGTGAACACACCCCAGCACAGCATACAGTGTGAACAGTGTTAAATTCTTTCTCTGTGTTTAACCCATTCACCAAGTGAATGGTCACAGGGGCAACTCCCCAAACGTCAGGCCCCAGAACCCCACGACAATACACCTTTATAGCAGTGCATACTTCTGAGTTGTGGTGAGTACCTGTGTAAGTTGGGGACCTGTGTGCATCAGATGCGTGGTGCTCACAGAGGAGGGGCTAGAGGAGAACGGAGCACTGGATGAATTCTCGAAGAAGCCACAGTCAGCATAGCACGTCTGCTCCAGAGACTGCCCACGGTAACTCGCAAAGATGTCTGCAACAAGCAACGGGCATGGGGTCAGTTCAGGTTCAAGTACAGTTAACTGTAATTCGCGAGGATTATGTTCCAAGACCACCCACGAATTGAGAAAAACCTCGAATTTGTGATGAGTAAAAAAAATCCTTATATATGCTTATGTTCCAAAAACACTTTCATTTCATTTGAAACTCAGCTTAATACATTACTCTTTATTTTAATTAATGCAAGCACATTTTATATGGATATTTAGCTGAATTTACCTTAATATTTAAAGTACAAAAATCACTATATATTTTAACTATTTTAATTATTTTATTTATGAATGAACTACTGAATTTACTCTTGGGGAAAAATAAAGTTTCTATCTATCTGAAATGCAATAAAAATGGTATATGTCCACAAAAAAAGCAAAACAAAAAAAATGTGGAGGATATCTTTGGTTTCCATGAATTTGCTGGGGATTCTGGGAACAATTATTAATTCAGTTCTAAGAAAAAATCTGCGAACTCTGAACAGGGACATTGCCGAGGTTGACTGTACCTCACAACTCTACAAGCAAGTCCTGAACATGCAAGAACATTGTAACACAAGCTATACGTTAACTTTGCCATTAAAAAAAAAAAAAAAACAGATAAAAACATGTGCATCTCACTGACCAGGCAGTTTTTTGGGCTTTTTTTTACTAATGCTGGTCCATATATCTTTTTAGATTTTTAGATTATTATTAATATTATTAATTATTAATATTTAGCTATTCTAGCTAGTTTATCAGAAAAAAATCTATTTGAAATACAGAAACCCAGTGATTATCAAGTTGTCATGCTAATAAGATAGAAATACAGAATAATACATTATGTGAAATATGTTTAATAATTAGCTCTAAAATGCTTTTTTTGACTATACAGATCATAAACAGAAAAATTTGGAAATGATTACCAACAAGTTTCTCTTCAAATTTTACTGTGTAATCAAAATCTGGTCACTTACTTTGGAAGAACCATTTGAAAATGTATTCAGATTTATTTTTTATTTATCCAACCATGCATATAGCCAAAAGGCTATTCTAGAATAATGATAGATAAATAAACAGAGAAAAGGCAGATCAAGTTAGCGACTCTTGGTGACCTACAATAAACTCCTGCCTTCTCAATCTGTATAGTCCTCTCTTCCTGTGGTAGCACCCATAAGACCTTACCCTGGCTATTCATGGCTTACCACATCTCCTTCGAGTTCCGCATTTCATTATAGCTGACCTGTGATCCCTGCCTAACCTTCTGCGTGACCTTTCACATACATACCAGACTACGTTCAACAAAAATATCTGAAAGAAGGGCCCAGAGACAAACAATTCTAGGCTCAACAACCCCAAAATGTAGGACACTGCAGTAGGACCAACAGTATTCCTGCCTTATGAATGGGCACCAAAAAGATTTTTTGATGAGTAAGTGTCCATGCAATAGAAGGTGAACTTGTGCACTTCCCTAAACGCAATCCACTCTACAAGATATTCACATTTCCATGGACACCATCCTAAACATACACGATACACGAACAGAGATAAACCTGAACGGAAAGTGACTGCTGCACTCAAGTAAAATAGGAGATGCCACTTCAGTGACGACTTGTTGACTTCAAGTAAAGTCTATTTTAAAACCTGCTTTAATAATTTCCATCAATGTGTAGTTACTGTTTTCTATTTTATGATTAGTTTGATTTTGTGGAAGCATCTATGCTGCTTTACAGTTGGTCACATCTATCACTTCCTAGCTTTGTCCACTTATTTCATCCTAAAGGGAAATAACTAGTCTAATAGACTTCACTTACTGTACTAATACAATTTTATGATTACAATAATACAAATCCCATTTCCAATAGCACATACTGTATTTTGCAATTACAATAATTAATTGTATTTCGAAGCATAGCTGATCACTGTATTGTCATTTTTTTCTCCCAGGCGCAACAGATATTTTAATAATGTAAAGTAAGTAAAGTGGCCCTTACAGTCATGTGTGAACACAGCACAGGGCAGCACACGGTGTGAACAGTGTGAAATTCTTTCTCTGTATTTAAACCATTCACCAAGTGAAGCAGTGGGCAGCAGCAAACTGGGAGCAGTGTGTGGGGGCGGTACTCTGCTCAAGGGTACATCAGTGGTGCCACTTGCAGTCCTGGGATTCTAACCTACAACTCCCTAACCACCAGGCCACCAGCAGCCCCAAACAACACTCACAGTTGTGTTTGATCCTACAATCTTGTCTCTCTGTGCGTGACACGTTAACCACCGGACCCATGTGACTGGTTAACAGTACCATAGCTAACAGTAGCACATGCTTGAACATTAATGAACAAGGTTTTGTAGCTGTTCATACCAACAAAGTACACCATGTACACACCATGAACTTATCCTCATATTACAGCAATCATATGCACTTGTATGCCAGATGTTAAACCTGCGACTGGCATAAGTGCGTATGATAACCAAAGAACTATTCATTCTAAGATTAAAGGGTGAGCTACTAAACTGAAACAAAAAACATCATCATCACCATCGAAAAACCTGCAAGGAATGCTTGGAACCTAACATCACAATACAGTCTGTATATAACAATATTCAGGGACTGAGTATTCAAAAATGTACAAAATACTGGCGTTTTCTCTAATACATATTGTTCATAACAGCTAATATAAATAAAATCCAACACAAAAAGCTTGACCTGTATCTCTTAGAATGCATTTTTCTTTACATCATTATGCTGCATTTAAGTAACACTGAACAGTTACATCAGTTCTTACCAGTACATGCAACAATGTACTCCTAACTACCATCTGTGTTGTTAGTAATTTTCTTAACTGTAAGTTATTTATCTATAGTATTGAGAGAAGTATTTAAGTATAATATACCCAGCATTTGTGTACGTAGCATGATATGCATAATATTTCATAGTTTTTTCTACAAATTTGTTTTGGACTTATTTAGACTTTATATTTTATACTGTTCTTGTCTATGTGTCTTTGTGTCTCTGGGCAGACTTAACTTAAGCAATGTGTGTTGCATTCGTGTGAGTGGATCAGAGACTGCAGCACTGCTGGTTTTGTTACTAATGTTGTTTGTAGTGTTTAAACATGCTGACTCATTATGTAGAAGCAAACAGATGAACACACATCTGTTGTTGCACAGTTTGTGTTAGTCATTCTCTAGTTTATAATTAATGATCAGTTTCTAGACCTTCTGGGATGTTTTTTCTCCCGCTGACTATTCCCAACACAGAAGAGACACCAGGGGATTTAAAAATCTCCAACAGCTATGCTGTGTGTCATCCTCTCTGTGCAGTGCGCACACACACACACACACACATACACACACACACACACAATAACATGCCACTACATGTCACTGCACCACTAAGAAACATCCATCATCCAAAGAATACTGCTCACCTGGTGGTCCTGATCTTAGATGAATGGGGTAAAAGGGGATATCAAATGATGGGCAAGTGGAATTGTAAACTGTAAAGTTCACATGTATGGATAGTGCAGCTGATAAAATGAACTGTTTAGTTTATGCCCAATACATTGCTCAATTATGGTATAATATACACGTGTACCCATAGAATGATCACAAGTCTACCCTTTCAAAGGAATATTTATTAAGCTCTTATTTTCTTATCCCTCCCATCACTGTTTAGCAATCAACACTATCCACCATTACCTCAAGCTATTAGTTCTCTCTCAGTGACAGCTGTGGTCAAAATATGAATTTGGGGGATTTGTGAAAGCAAGATCAGTAATGGTCTACAAATTTAAAATGCTACAAAGACAATATGGGCTATGTCAAAACAGAAACATCTACTTCAACGCATCTTCAAGGTAAAACATAAATGGTCCATTTTTCATCATTCCCTCTATAGAGGTACATTTTAGGTTTAGGTTTTTAAGTTTACTGTGCACACAACAAGCGACATTAGTTCATTCATGGTGAAAAGACAATAATTATTCCATTGGTCTCTTACAATACGAAACAAACATTTCTATGCATTTTTCCAGATTGTGTTACATTTGAAGTACGAATGAATATTATTGTGAAAGAGTCCACAATACCGGTTTTTAACACTGTTTTTTCAAAAAGTCCCTCTGATCCACACGTTTATGTTTCCAGCAAAGCTGATTGAAATGATCAACACGTGAACTTGGGTGAAAGTGTCCGTGTGGGGAGGGGGGCTTCAGGTTGGGATCTACTGCTCTACAAAGTATCTTCCTGTTGTGTCAAAACAATTCACTTAGTCACCAAATTACTTGATTAGTCATATCCACACAATTACTGCCAAAAGTAAGTAAACTTACCAAATATGTTTTATTCATATGCATATGATGTACAAATTGAATCAAGTAAATTCAATGCATCATGTTTTACATAAGAATATAATGCAGTTACCTGGAGTGTCCATGAGGTCATCCAAGTTGGGCTGAAGAGGAGTCAAATCAGGCTGGATCATATCAGCATTACTGGTGTAGGCTGTCAGAGAAACGACAGTCAACACCGAGATGTGGCTGTGAGCATGGATGTGTGAGCACACTCATTCATTTATTTCTTCCTTGTTTTTGGGGGTGGTGTCTTCCTGAATGATTTTTACAAACTCACAAGACCATCATGGTTAGGAAAGGATGTCACATATTCATTACTCTCACTTTTTTGCTGCTTTTACAATAAAAGACATTTAGTCTGAGTGAGCGCTAAAAGCATCTAAAACAAGTCTTCAGTGTGTGAAAGACCAAATATTTTGAGGGCCAGCCCAACACAGGATATCATATTGATTCACACTTTAGGAAACCATTCAATGCAGTGTGAAATCTAAAATTTCACCACAGTTCAGTTTTGGTATTAGATACATATTTGACAAAAACTGTATCCAAAAGTAAATGCAGCTAAGGGTGCACTCATTGCGGACATAGGCTTTCAATTTTGCATACGCAGTTTGTGTAATCTCAATAGAATGGGAAGATCTGGTGGAAATGTTCTTGTGGCTGGTTTTAATCAAATTATCAGGGCACTATTCCAGTGTCTACTGTAAAGCCTTCCAACAAGACTAGATGTTGTTACTGCAACAAATTATTCCAGGAGCAATAAAGTTTTCTGATACAAAAAACACAACTATTTACATAGGCCCTAGTGGTGTATTGGTGGTGATTTGAAAATGATGTAAATAAAGTAATTAAAGGAAAATATTTTTTGGTATTATAATCAGTTAGAATATTTTATAATTGATGTGATTTGCTGAAGCACCACAACACATCTTCTGCATTGTTAACAGGGATGGCACCAATCAGACCGTTTCAGGTCAATGTGATATTGATACACCACTTGCTGAACTGATCTGAGAGCAGAGCCTGCGGTACTCACTATTGTGGAGGTCCCCAGACCACGGGCACGGCTTCTGGGTCATGGTGAAGAGAGTGTCCGAAATATCCGACAGGAAGGAGTCCAAGTCAAACATGTGAACCTCCTCTGGGATCCCTTCAGGCTCAGGATACATCTGATTGGACCATTTCTCCAGCCCTGTCCTGCAGATGGGTGTCTAAGGGTAGCAATCAAACAATCAGAAAACAGCTTGCTAACATAGACTAAGGCAAAAGGCTTGCTTATGCTTATGCTAATATTACAATAATCACATCACAGTAATCTCATTCACCTGCCTGATCTAATTTCCACATCTTGGCTATGCATTTCGTTGTTTCATCTAAAATTACCCATAAATTGTACAGAAACCGTTAAATGCATTTTACTAAATCACTCTATAACAAACAATCAACTTTTTATGACTGTTTACACAAAACTTGTGCATCCGTTTCTGTTTTAACCATGCACCTTAATTCTTTGACTTCCACTTAAAGAGCAAAAGTATTAGGACACACCTAGGCTACAGCGTGATACCTCAGCGTACCAAGACATTTTGGACAGTGCCATGCTTCCAACTTTGGACACAGTTTGGGGTGAATCTCTTCTACTCCAGCATGACTGTACCCCAGTGCACAAAGCAAGCTCCATAAAGATAAAATCCCTGTTGGTGTAGTGGTCAGGTGTCCCAATACTTTTGTCCCTTACAACGTACTTAAGACTTAGTAAAACAAAGATACCGGGAAGTTTCAGGGATATTTTTTCAATCAGCTAAACCAAGTCCCTGCATAAATGGGTAATAACATTTAATTAAACTTCTAGCAGTTTTTGCCATTCAGCATATTTATTAAGGACATGCTTAAGTGCTTCTTATTACATTGTTTTACATTGTCTTATGACATGTTTTGGGTATAACAGGAGCAATAGTGATGATTTGACACCACTCTTTCTGAGCATGCCTGAACCTTTTTTCATGCCCTAATGACTGATGTGGACGAAACGTCCCCCATCAGCTGATAAGTAAGAGTACTATTGAGGGAAGTGGGCACAGCGATTTGACTGGAGTTTAGCACTCTCTTCCTAAAAACTTAGTTAAACTTAATTAAGTTTTGCAATCTTCTTTTGGGGTCTGCCTTTGTTAGAGCATCGTCTTTGACGTCCAAGCCTTAATGGATGAGATGTACACATTATGAACACAAGGGGGAGCCACATAACAGTGTAACAATGCTGATTTAGTAAAACCTGCGTAAGTATATCACGCATGATGCCAAACCTAGTATTAGAATATTCTTGAGTATAATATGCTTGTACAGGATAAAGGGTGTCAGAATGCATATTAATTACATTCCGTATCATTATGTTGCAGATGTTATTACAAAATACAACAAAAGATTAATGATATAAAGTGGCCCAGTGTTTTTCATGTGTGAACCCAGGACAGCAGTGTGAAATTCTTTCTTTGTATTTCAAACATTTACCGGGGAGCAGTGAGCACGGCTGGTACTTTCCTCAAGGGTACCTCTGAGATTCAAACTTTGTGATCATAGGGCCAACTCCCTAACCGCCAAGTCACAAGCTAGAAACTATTCTTAAGGATTGTCAAAACAGTCAGCAATTACTTCCAGAAGCATTAAGCAAACTAGTCCAGTGTTCTTCAAAGTAGACTTTGGGGTTCACATGAAAGTCCACATATCCACATATGCCTTGGTTCCAGTGGGAAAGTGGTTGCTGCATGTTCATGACACCCAGAAAACATACACTTTTCAAAACTCAGTTTTTGTTGAGCCCATTTTTAAAGGTAGGAAGAAGCAAGAAGTGGCCCCTTATATTTACACGTGAACACACCACAGCACAGAACAGCACACAGTGTGAACAGTGTGAAATTCTTTCTCTGCATTCAATCCATTTATCAAGTGAAGCAGGTGGGCACAGTATCGGTGATGACACTAGCAGTGCTGGGATTCGAACCCACAACCTTCTGATTGAACGGGCAACCCCTGACCACAAAGCCACCCAGGTGCATAACAGTTAGGGTAGGTCTACTCTTTCTGCTGGTATAGCTGGTGTACACAAGAAAGATCCAGAAATACAGCATTGGTCAAATAATAAATATTGACCTCCACCACTTTTCTGTGGACCCCCCATTTCCATAGCTCAGTGCTGGTAGTATCTAATAAACAGCATAAGTAGCTGCTCAGGACCCTGTGGCCAACAGGGGGACCCTAACAACATTTGGGTTAGTACAAGAAACAAAATGCAGTGTATGGGTATTCAAGGAGGAGAACCTTTTAGTGGAAGTTCATGTTAAAAAGTCATTTGTGTGAATAAAAATCCTCAACATAATATAAAGATATAATGTAAAGGTTTTCCTAAAACTTGCATGCCAAAACACCTTTCTTCTTAAGCCGGCACACCTTCATATGCACGCGCACACACACACAGGCAGAAGGAAGAAGGAAGTATTAAAGGGAGAAATACTCACAGCTGAGTACAGTCTCCTTAGAACAGATTCCGTTCAAGTACTGCAACGGTTCAAGTGCCGATTACATTTCATCTCTACGAGTTATGAGTGTCGGAAAGGCAGTTTTATCCTCATCCCTTCTCCATGCAGACTGAAGCCCATCATTGGGCCCATATTTATAGGGGCGCCCGAAGTTAGCCGGAAATGCCGGCGATTACGTCTCTCCATCCTCGCTACTTTTTTTCAGCCTGCAGAAAGGGGGGCAAATTGTAGTATTCGTCCGGATGCGCTTCATACAGATGAAATTAGTTTTGAGGGCACGTGCATTTCCGAGCCTGCGTGCGTATTTGGGGGGTATTAACCAGAGCAGTTTAACAGGGACGTGTGAAAGACAGAAACCCCCCTGGCTGATGTCATTACGTTTTTCATTTCTCTCTGCGCAATCCACCGATTCGCTGTGGCCATGGAGGCAGCGGGGCCCTTTTGTTCCTGACCCACTTCCACACTTCCACACTCACGTGCAGAGAGAGAAGAAGGACTTCCTGGTATACTGACCACTACAGCGTCTTTTTCATTAATCTGATCTAAGGCAAGGAACCATTCCTAAACGTTTGGTGTAGAAGTGAACGTCTATTGCCCATATTTTGCTAGGATTACAAACTCAAACATATTGCAGACTAAAACTGTTAACCACGAGAGCCATGGACCATGCCTGAAGCGCAACAAATGGTAAATGTTCGTCATACAGCGAAAGAAACCTTCTTATATCAAGGTCCCCCCAGTCTGTATCGATGCTTGAGGTGTCAGGCGTCATGCTGAGCTTTGTTATGTCAGCCCCTGCTTATACAGTATAAGTAAGTTAAATAAATATAATACCAAAAATGATATTTCATTTAGCTCAGCATTTTCATTTTCAGAAATTTCCCTCATTGGCATAATTTTTGCTTTGCCTTTTTATGGGCCTGCCAGGACCAAGAGGGGCACATTTGGGGGGTGGGGGGCACTAATGGATTCAAGCTTTATTAGACACTAACCTCAAAATAACTGAGGTGGGTTTGTAGCCCATTTCGCTTCTCAGTATTAAGAATAAGCCTATAGTGAAAGTGACCATTCTGTCACATGTGAACACACCACAGCACACAGTGTAAGCAGCACGAAATTCCACCTCTGCATTTAATCCATTCACCAAGTGAAGCAGCGGGCAGACAGGAACACAGCGCCCAGGGAGCAGTGTGTGGGGATGGTTCCTTGCTCAGAGTACCTCAAAGGTGCTTAGCAGTCTTGAGAATCAAACCCACGACTTCCTGAATGCAGGGTGAAAGGCCTAACTACTAGGCTAACAGATGCCCCCATTTATAGGTAGTTGGTACCTATAAATAAAATCTGTTGGTTAGACTAATAAATAAGCTATGGCTCCAAATGGAAACGTCTGTAAAACACTGAGAGAAAACTGAAAGAAATTAAGTATCAATTAAGTATCACTGAAGCTGTTCTGTATTTCCAATATACTGAGAATGGGAACACAATATAAATAAAATGTACCCATGAGGTCCTTCTTTTTACCACCATTTTACCATATTATCTTTCTCTGGCAATGAGAGAAAAAACATTAAAAATAAGTAAGTATGAGGCATGAGGTCAAGCGTTAAAAGAGAGTATGGAGCACTAGTGGTAAGGTGCACATAGTGAAATGACGGTAGCAGTTTGTCAGAGAAAATTGTGAGCCAAAGAAAAAGAGCAGGAATGAAAAACAAAAGGCTAGACTGAATTCAGTGTCCACACGTGATGGATAGAGGTAAGACATCAACACCTCCAAGTGCGTCACTGAGACAGAGTTTCCCCAGAGCTCCAACTACACACACACACACACTGAAAGCAATCAGAAAGCCTGTAGCCTGTTAGTCTGACAATGACATCCTGCAAAGAATTACTATCCAATTCATGTCCACACAGCTGAAGAAAAAATGTCCAAAAAATAAACAAAATAAAACAAAAAACAAAACGCATAAACAGTTAACATTATGCACAAGTGGGTCAGCTCTGATTAAAAAGCATTAAACGTGAATTCGCATCTCCCCAAAATCCAGGAAGAATGGCACCCAGAGATTGTCCCCTTTGTCATTGGAGGCAATTGAATGACTAATTTCTCATCGATATGGGTTACAGTGACGCAAGTGGAGTTTTGTGTTTACGTTTTTGGCTTTTTTAACATTTTCTTTGCTCTTTCAAAGGATCACACACTCTGTTTCTCTGTCCAGCTGAGCAAGGCAAAGTCTGAGCTATTAATAGCTAACCAAAGGACCACTGCAAATACGGACTGTGCCACTAACCTACTAAAGCAAATACAATATTTTAAGTTAATTGATCTAGAGAGATGCTCATATGAACTTCACTATGGTTTGAGAGACAGAGCAACTGCTTTTATACACTAACTGAATGTCCTTAAGTGTCCTACAGTAGCACACACACAAAAAAACAAAGTACATATTAAAACAATAATTATATATATATAAACAATAAATATATATATATATTAGTGGTGGGCTGTTATCGGCGTTATCGTGCTGTGTTAATGTGAGACTCTTATCAGGCCATTGCCTGTTAATCTATTCACAAAGTTGTGTTGGGAGCTGGGTCTATACTACACAAGCTATGATGACTTTCCCCTTGATATTTTAGCGCGGATGTATACGTAGCGAATTGCACTGTAGGGGGTGAGAACGAGTATTCAAACCTGTGTGTATGCCTACTGTGAAACAGGGAAGTCACTAGGATGGACATACAAGTGGGGTTTAGCCCCCAGGGTTGGAATTAGCGTGTATAGAGGGCTGAATACTTTTCACCAAACCTTTCCTTTCACTTAAGGAAACAAGTAAAGTTAAGCAGTGAACAGTTATGGACACTCGTAGTATTGTTCTGTTAAACTGAGTTCAAACGGCGCTACCAGAGAAATATTACTAAACGGGCTCTGCTTGCTACTCGCTAACAAGCAGCGCCGTGTAGCTTCGTCTGGGTCCTAATGCCCTCCTGCTACCTACAGCAGCTTCAACAGCCAGTACATAATTTTAATTCATAATAATGATAGCTAGACTTATTATTTTTCATTGCAATTAATAGTCTTGTTTCTATTTGTAAAGTGTATATATGTGTATGTATTCGATCCCTGGATGAAAAAAATGAACAGAGACAGAATATCAAAAAGAAAAAACATGTTAAATAAAGGTTCTGAATTGATTTGCCCACTCCTCTTTACATAAACTCTCTAAATCCTTTAGGTTTCTCAGCTGCTGCTTGGCAACTCGAAGCTTCAGCTCCTCCACAGAATTTCTATAGGATTGAATTCTGGAGTTTGGCTTGTTGTCATGGAATTCAGTTCCATAAAGTACAGCATCTTTTATGAAAAAGATTTTCCATTATGATATTGGATCATCAACTAATTACTGTGAGAGTAGGTGAAAAATGTAGATCTTACCTTCTGAGGAACAGGCATAAGATCTTTGTGTTTCTAAAGAGGAAAAGGCATAAAATAAAATTGGATTTAATACTTTTACATGCATAAACACATACAGAATATAAAACACTGTCAAAATAAGGCCTTTCCGGCACCACTGACCCTCTTCTTGTAGTAAATCCTCCATTTGTGATACTCTTTTATCACTACTTCAATCCGCCTCTTCCAGTAGCTTCCCTCCAATACAATCGCCTGGAGGCCAAAAACAAACACAGCTGAATTAAGCAGTGATTATAATGAAATAGCCAGCCTAATCAATGTTAACTAAATCTTTAATACATAAAGGTCATGTATTAACAATGTTCTAGTTTACGTTTTCCCCTGAGGTCGGTTTTATCCAAAAATCTAGTCAAACAGATTGTGTACAAATGGAGGAAATTAAAGATCATGCTTATGCTCTCAAGGAGTGGCGGACCTACAAAGATCACTCCAAGAGCAAGGGGCATAATAGTCTGCAAGGTCTCAAAGGAATCCAGGGTAAGGAACTAAATGTCTATTACACTGGCTAATCTTCAGGGGTCCACAACTGGCAGAACACAGAGCAACAATAATGCACATGGCAGGGTTGCAAGGACAAAGAAACCGCTCTCCAAAAAGACCATTCTCTAGGAAGGCTACTGGAAAATGTTACTGGAGGACAGAAGACACCAAAACAGAACTTTAAAGGAGGTTTAAAGAAGTGTCATGTTTGGAGAAATGAAAACACTGTGCTCCAGCATTAGAACCATATACCATCTGTAAAAACATGGTGGTGGTAGTATCATGGTTTGGATTTGTTTTGCTGCATCTTGGCCAAGTTGGCTTACCATCATCAATGTAAAAATGGATTTTGTATTATAAAAGTAAATTATAAAAGAACGTGTCAGAACATGTGTCCATGAAATAAATATAAAAACAAAGTGGGTCATGCAGCAAGACAATTACCCTATGAACACAAGTCGTTCTAGCAAAAATGACTGAGAAAGAAAAAAGTTCATAATTTGGAAAAAGTCAAAGCAGGCAAAAATGTTGGTGCCAAAATAATCACTGTGGGTGACGAGACCTGCAATTTAATTTAGGTTAAAAGTCAGTTTGTACATTCAGCACCATTTGGCAGAGTTCAACAGTATAGTTTTAGAAAAAGCATAAGACAAAAAATGGAAACAAATCATAGGTTTCTTAGTTCATATATATAGGCATAGTTTTATTTATAGGTTGATTATGCATGGGCCTGCAGCCGCAAAACCTGACATGACTGGTCACCAGGACAAATATGTTTGAGAAACGCTGGTCTAATGTCAAATATCAGAGTCACAATGTAACAATATAGTGAGTTTCCCGACATACACACTATTATATTACAATGGTCTGCTATCCATTCAACAACTGTAAATCACCAAACTGCAAACTAATATGCAGCCAGTGTTCACTTTCTGTTATTGGTAAATACTTCTCTGCATAAATTCAGCTTTTAGTATATGTTCGCATGTACTATGTATTAGTATGATTAAGTTTATTTCATTGTGTGTGTTTAGTAAGACCCACCTCAGGTTTGCGATGGGCGTCTGCCTCGGACCCCTCCAGTGGCGTGACAAATCCGCACACAGGATTCTTCCGCTTCTCTAAATCTAAAATATTTTAATATAGTTACGAATTTGCTGAAGTATTTAAGAACATCTCTATATCCCAAAATGCAGAAGGAATTAGCCATAATTCATAAAATGTATAATACCATGAATCATTAACGCATGTGACATGCAAGGTTTTCTATCTTACACTAAACTAATCTTTTACTTCAATATTTCTTTCTTTATTTTTACAGTAATGCTTTTAAACATAATTATGTTACTTTCTGGTTTTCTTAGACTAGAGAAGCTTACACTGAATGAACCAGGCCCTCCAGATGCCGTTATTCAGACGGATTTTATCCCTCCATAGCAGTCTCAGGCCTTTGAAGGCTTTCCATTTAGGAGACACAATCTTCCCACTGCAAAGAGACACACAGCATTGTGATATGTAAGGTTGTACGGGAAAGTTTGGACACCCTGGTCAAGTTCTGCATCCTATTAACAGAAAGAAGTTTACACCATCTGTGCATGGAACGAAACAGCCACTGAACTGCCTATTAAATATTTATTTTCTGAATTTAACATATTGGATAAATTAAAACTTCAACTGTGGAATGGCAAACTTCACTCAGTACTTAATAAGACCTTTTATGGCTAAAATCTATGGCCATGCATTTCTTATCCTCTTCAATTACATTTCTCACTTTCCCTTTCAGAATGCTTCTAGTTCATAAATATTTATAGGTCATTTATATTTGCATTTGCATGCATATCACAGATTTTCAATAATCATCAAATGGTTCTATGTGAATCATCATGTACATCTTGAATCATTGTCTTGTTGTAATATCCAACCTATATTCCTCTTCAGCTTCTTCACATATGAGTTTTTTTCTCATGCCTAAAGCTTTTTTTTCTGCCTTTTTTTCTCATGCCCAAAACATGCCATGTGACAAGTTTTAGGTTTGCAAACAAGCCAGATAAGCAAAACAATAAAACCATATTGAAAAGAAGGTAAAGAAAAACTATGAGAACAATGATGAATTCATTTATTGACATTCACTGAATTCACAAACAAAAGTACTTAAGAAAGCATTTGACAAAAACAAAGGAACAAAATGGGAAAATGGGATAATGAGTTTATATCTAATCAGCTACGGTATACTGTTTGAGGTTTATGGCCTCTTTATAATTGGTCTTAATGTTCCGTGTTTTAGATGTACTACAATTACAATATACTGACTAAACTGACCTCAGTAACAATACTATATTGATATACTGTCTACCCTTATCATGTGCTTGGCAATCCTTCAAAATAATCCAGTGAATCGTTGATATGATAAGTTTGCTCTGCATGTCACTGAACAAACCTTTTCATGTTTGTTGGATTGTGTGAAAAAACTGATAAATTGCCTTTGCTGGCACCTATTTTTGTGCTGGAGTCCTGTTCAGTATGTGTGCAACACAACAAACCTAACACTGCCAGTGTTGTGTAACAGTGAAGGGTTTTGAATATGAAGATAAACAGCTGCATTTTTTCCACCATAATCATATCAGTTAAGCTGAGATTAAAGGTCCACTGGAAAACCAAAGAAACAATTTTTCTCTACAAAAAACTGGTGTGACTGATGTTTTTCATTCAAAATCAACAAAAGCACACCAGACTCTACTTGTTTATTCAGTTCTTCTCAATTTTCAAACATTCCACCTGGTGTACTTCTGCTTTTTTGGCATAACATTCTACAGACGCCACATCAGCCATTTCCTCCAAGTAACATCGTCTGGCTCTGCCATCCCTACACACAAGGCAAACCCAGTCCAGACTGATCTCATTCCTTGCTTCCTGCAGGTGGAATGACCTGCAAAACGTGAAAAGAGCAGCAGAATCCCTCTCTAACTTCAAAAACCTAATTAAGACTAATCTGAGAGCATCTCCTCTCCTGATGCATAAATCCTAATCTTCTTGCACTCCCTACATAAATATTGTAGCACTTACAAATCTCCTCTGGTTCTCACACTGTCCTGAAACTTGTTTTCTCAAATTGTAAGTCCCTTTGGATAAAAGCATTTTCTCAGATTCATTTTCCTCACTAGAGTTTCCATTTCAGGATTTGTTTATGATACAGAGAGTAAAAAAGAACAACAGCTATGTTTCCAGAAACGTATTATGTAAAATGCAAGCAATAGAATTAAATGGGCAAAAACAGCTTATTTCTAACAAACTCACATTTTAAATGCTTTACACAAGGATGTCGATGTTTATAACACAAATTTAATGCCTGCCGCAACAAGTGTAACTTTGTCTTCCCTCAGTTAGCCATCTCCTACTGAAATTTTTGTTCATTGTTTTGTTTGAGCACTTTCCAATTAGAAAGCCTGTTGTTTCAATATTAACAAACATTTCAATACTTTTTTCAAAACATTTCAATAGTTTGTTTCACTTGGTCAGAGCCATCATATGGGTAGAGAGTCTGTCTAGCCTTTTATGATAGAACATCCTTCAAATTGGGAAACAGATTAATGTAATTCCTAAAAAACATAAACAAAGATCCTGTTGTGTTTCTTTCTGAGCAAACAAGTACTTGTTTGTAGCCCTCCAGCATTACTGCTGCAGTTCACACCTCACAAACCCCACAGCAGTGTTTAAAACACTGAAAAATGAGCATTTTGCTGTTATTTGCACATTTTGATTTTGCACAAATGTCCATATAACTCTCTCAGGGGTGCATTCCAGTGTCTGACCAGCACACTGTGCCAGGTGTCCTCACCACAAAGTCTTTGGGACGTGCAGTAGAGCTGAAAATGCCTTTTTTCCATCTCAATCACACAACTGCAATCAAGGACACCTTGGAGGCGCATCTGACTACATGTTTTCAGCATTCTGTGCCATTTCCTCCGCTGTTCCGGTGCATTTAACTGAGGGGCTGATGCGGATCGAAGAAGCAAAGGTCTTGTTTAGTTCAATCTGTTGCTAAGAGTCTGTGGAGGATGATAGCTGTGAAGCAGCAAGTGAGGAAGTCATGAGGAAGCGTCTGGCTTTCAGGGCACCTGCAAGTTCAGAGCGCTGAGGCAGAAGAAATAAAAGGTAGAGTGAAAGATAAGTGCCCTAGTCCATGTCCCTGCTAAGATACAGAGCACCAACATCAAGGTGATGGCCACAAAGAGGCAGCATGCATCACTCATTAACAAAAACTAGGCTATTGGAAATTATCTCCATTTATAGTGGGTGTAAAGTGGCAGCATCGACTACACTTTGGAGTTCTTGGCTCAGACTGCGTTAGATAATTGGTATTGGTAAATTCTTTGTCCAATGCCAAGTGATTTCCACAGCTTTATGGCTGGTTACATCAGAAACCATGGCCATAAATTCAAACCAGGGGAGGAGGCCACTGTAAACCCTGAAAAACACAAAGGCTTCCACTTCATACCTCTGAAGGCCCGTTCTGTCTGAAAGCCAAGGACAGGGCTGCTGCCCTGAGCCTGGAATGTTGAAAGCTGCAAATCAATGCTCGGTGGCAATGCCAGGGGAATTGTTCGATGGTTTGATAAGAAGAGATAGCACAACTCCTATTTACGGCCAAGGCAACATCAATAAAAATCCACTCCACAACATCAAGAACCATAACATGAAGGTAAAACGTGAAAGCAACCTAAGCCATCGCCCACTGCTCTCTACCATAAGAGTCCATTCTTTTCTAAACACTGGAAATTATTATTTGAGTTAAGCAGCCATGCAATATAGATGCAAGAGACTGAAAAATGTTGGAGTATTCCTTAATCCTACAGTGGAGTTCTAAGTCTAGTGACAATGCATCCCTTCCAATATTTGACATGTTATCAGTATAATTTACATTCTTTGAATTTTTAACACAAATTCAAAAATTTCTTAGTTTGACTATAAGTCTGGACTCAAGAAGAACCCCACAAGTCTGCGGAAAGAAAGGTTCGGGTCCTCCTGAGACTCTACAACGCAAGGTACAAAGCTCTGCCATTTTTGTGCAAAGCCCTTGAAGAATTAGTCCCAATAAATCACGCTGATGTTGCTAACAATGAAAGAAAGTCAGACACTGAGGTTGGATGAAAAGGTCTGGTTCGCAATCTCCCATCCCAGTTTATCCCAAAGGTGTTGGATGGGGTTGAGGTCAAGGCTCTGTGTGGGCCAGTCAAGATCTTCCACACCAAACTCCTCCAATCATGTCTTTTGTGCACTGGGACACAGTCATGCTGGAATAGAAAAGGTTCCTCCCCAAACTGTGTCCACAAAGTTTGACGTAAGGCGTTGTCCAAGAATGCTAAAGCATTAAGGTTGTCCTCCTTGGAAGTAAGGGGCCACCTGAATTCAGCAAGTAAGAAGCAATGTACCGTTCTAAATATTTCGTGTTCACTTTCTGGTACATTCTAAATCTATGTTTTTTGTTATTTTTTATGTGGTTTTAGACATTTAGGCCCCACAATATGATCCATAAGTCATAAGTTGCACTCAAAAAGATGTGCAGTAGACATAAGGCAGACACTTCTGAACCTCAGATGGTTATCCCACTTCCTCATAGCCAAATAGTGCATATGTTTAATCCGAAGACATCTGGAATTCACTTTCCTTTCAGACAGCGGCAGGGACATATGTGTCAGGGGTGAGACGTGCAGAGTAATCTGGCAGTCTGAGTTTTCGAAACAATCTTGAGTGAGTGAGGGGCCTTGGTGAGAGAGACAGAGGGAGAGAGAGGAGGGGGGGTTTAAAGAGAGAGGGGGAGAGAGGCAGAGAGAGAGAAAGAGGGAGAGAGAGGCAGAGAGAAAGAGAGAGGCTAGAGAGAGAGAGAGAGAGAGAAAGAGAGAGAGGCAGAGAGAGAGAGGCAGAGAGAGAGGCAGAGAGAGAGAGGCAGAGAGAGAGAGAGAGAGAGAGAGAGTGAGTGAGTGAGTGTCTTATCCTGACCTCAGTTATAGTGTAATCCTTGCCTGACTGCTTAGCTGCCAACTACTGCCAAAGTCCACCTCAGTCCCTGTGTGGACTTTCTATCAGTCATTTCACAAAGCAGTGGCGCTTGAGAGGAACTTTACATTGTATTCAGTATCTGGATTTAAAGTCATGCTACAGGAACTAAGAATCATATATATGAGATCGTTCTGAAGGAAAGCAAATCCTCAGAAGGGCAACTTTTAATTATTGTGGCAGAAAACATCAAATTATTTAAAAACACATGAAACAAAACCGGAGAAAACGTTTTCACTGGCTATGATAAGAATAAATAAATAAATAAATGAAGATAAAATGAAGCACAACTGTGAGATTTCTTGATGGCCGCTTATTTTTTTGCAATAGCATGGATGGATTCAGCAAAATTTGGGACCCTTTCTTGAAATATGTTAGCACCAACATGTCTAAACTGTACACAGTCTGTTAAAAGGGTTTGAAATATATTTGTTTATTTTTGTTTAATCATTAATGAATTATTATTACTATTTTTATTATTAGTTATAATAGTAGTAGTAGTACTAGAAGTATGAATATTAAAAGTATTAATAGTAGTAGCGTTAATAGTAGTATTAGTAGTATTAGAATGTCAAGTCAAGTAGGTTTTTATTGTAATTTCTACCATATAGACACAGTACATAGTAAAAGCTATCCTCCAGTATTATTATTATTAGTAGTAGCAGCAGTAATAGTAGTATAGGTGTAGGGGCAGTAGTAGTAGCAGCAGTAGCAGCAGCAGCAGCAGCAGTAGTCTTAGTATTAGTATTAGTAGTAGTAGCAGGGATAGTATTAGCATCAGTTGTTATTTAAGTAATAGTAGTAGTAGTGTTTCTAATTAGTTGCCACCATTGTCATTTTTATGACAAAAAATGTATTCTGTTATTTATTACAGATGTTTATATGTATTCTGTTATTTATTACAGATGTTTACAGACATTTACTGTGTCTGGGACGGCTGTGTGTTTGATTAAATAAAATAAATTGTTTAAAACAGTCATGAAGTGGACCCCCTCTCCAGTGAGAGACCTCCAGTCTTACCTGTAGGCGAGGGTCATACACTCGAACAGCCGAGTGAGTGTGGGGTCGATGCTGAGTCTTCTGGATCTGAAGGGGCCGAAGCTGTACGTGTGGCAGCCCGGTTTGCTGACGGTGTCAAAATCATAATCCGCGGGGGCTCCGCTCCTCCGCCGCCGGGCCAGGGAGTCGCTGTGCGGCGAGGACACCATGAAGTGTCCGCTATGGATGATGGGGCTCCAGGAG
This sequence comes from Nannopetersius ansorgii, assembly GCA_037974605.1. Taxonomy (NCBI): domain Eukaryota; kingdom Metazoa; phylum Chordata; class Actinopteri; order Characiformes; family Alestidae; genus Nannopetersius; species Nannopetersius ansorgii. Next base: position 7,297,470 of record JBBPDE010000083.1, on the reverse strand, counting down.
GTGTCGGTGCTGACTGAGCCGTCGTCCGGGTCCGACTCAGACTCCGAGTCTGCTTTCGCTGCAGATGGGAAGGTCGGAGAAACGCTCACCACCTTCGCCATGTTGTGTTTTTGAAGTTTTTGAGAAGTTTTGTGCAGCTTTAATGAGAAGGAACCACGCCTGTTAGTAACGTCCCATCTCCCAGCCCACTGCTGCTTCTCCTGATGGGAGCCAGATTATTCTGGTTTCTTTATCTGTTTTCGAGATTTTTGGTAGTAAAATGGAATTGATCGCGTCCAACAGAAACTGCTAAACCTGCTCTTAATTATGTAAACCCCAGCATAACCTCTGTCCCGGGTTAATCGATTGGACTCAGCCAGCGACATCTGCTAAACTCCCAGCAGAGCAAGCAGTGACTGGATCTGGCACAGTTAGGTAGTATATTACATGGACCAAAGTATTGGGACACACCTGTTTTTCAGGGTTTTGGGCTAGGCCCCCCTTTTTTTCAGCACCCTGACCTCAACCCCACCCAATTCCTTTGGGGTGAACTGGAACAGAGAGCTAGGCTGCAAAC
>JBBPDE010000083.1:7270291-7287835 GCA_037974605.1 Nannopetersius ansorgii | reverse complement strand
ACAACAAGGGTAGGTTCTCATAGGCTTCCAGTATCAAGAAGACAATAATAATACGACTGCTGGGGTGTATGTGGCATATGGGTAAACAAAATATTGACAAAACCTTGCTTTTTAGTTTTATCCTTATTTTACCAATACATTTGACAGATAATGAGCATTATGTTCATGATACAATTTCCACAAACAGAGGTGCCCTTGCTGCCAGTTGTTAGTTTTAGTAGTTCTGTTTTTTGCATGGTATGAAATTATGTATACTACAAATTCTATTAATTTCAATATTTATACACTTCATAAAATTTTGAAAGCATAGCTTAAATCCATAAAAAGAACACTTCTGAAAATGACCCAGTGTCTGAAGAAGGTTCTTTCATTTTTTGTGTCATTTTCAGAGAGAGTACAACAGCAGCCCAATCAAAACAAGCTGTGTCAGGTCTGTAAGACTCAGGAATGCTCAGGTGGCAGGGACTATAAGTGCAAGCTTATATACCCTACTTAATGAGAGACATACTACAATATTCCAACAACATGGAAGAATATATTGGAGTATATACCAGCTGCAAATATATATATAGTTATGGAAGAACTGGGAAAACTTACAAATACGAAGTCAAAAATCACAGTTGAGTTATTTTACGACACTAGTGTAGATGGAAAAGTTGAGCCTACCTTTCCGAGTCGTGGTGTCCAGCCGTCCTGTTCAAAATTGAGGGATTTGCCAGAAGAGACAGACTGTTTACTGCTCAGTAACACTGTCTGACTTATTTTCTCCATGACAAAGAGCACCACGGGCTTCCAGACAACCGCTTCACACCAGCTCTTAATTCCAATACCTCGCCATTATAGAAAAGAGTCTAGTTTTTTCTCTTGTTCTTGTGTCACTAAGCCCGGGCGTGAAGGACTGAACCCGCTCTCTGGCTAAACCACGCCCAACACCGGGCTACGCCACTCTCAGACACGCCTTTCCGATGACGTAGCACACACATGAACGCCTTCAGAAGCATGGAGATGAGTCCACACACGGAAATACAAATCATTAGAGGATATTAAAAACACATTTTAACATATGAACATACATTTTAACGGCGTCAGAAAAATTGACAGCGATATCCGTTATCATTTATTCTTTGAATGACTCTTGTATATCCCTTCATATTTCTCTCAGAGGTTTGTTTTTACAAACCGACCTAGCCCCAGATGCTAGGTGGCTATCCAAAATTGCTTGCAGACATACTATTGAGGGCTTTATTCTCCAAACATCACCAGGGTCAAGGTGGGTTAAGTGTTTCTTTTAAATTTGAAGCTGTGGTATGGAAGTAATTCAGTGATTAGGGTTGCTAATAGTGGCTACAGAATTGATTTCAAACTGTGCACAAGTCACTCAATGATTTGGACACTAAATACATCTCTGGTGAGTATTAGACTTGTCTGTTGGTTAGAGACTTTCCCCTGCAATCAGAAGGCTGTGATTTCGAATCCCAGGACCTCCAGTGGCACCACTGAGGTACCCTTGAGTAAAGTATCGTCCCCACACACTGCTCCCCAGGCGCCCCCCTGTTTAATTGGTGAATTGGTGACAGTGGGTCTCTTAGATCTGCAGGAGCTGGTAAGCTAGTGATGAAAAGAACAGAAACGAATCATGGTGAAATGGTGTTTAGTCTCTGCCCATCAATTTCAGATCTGAGATTTAGCCTGTGGTTCTCCTGTAAGGACGATTTAAAAACAAACATTTGCTGCACAAACCGTGTATTCTTTGGACCCTGCTTTGTGCACTGGGGCACAGTCATGCTGGGATAGAAAAGGGCCTTCCCCATACACTAATCCATAAAGTTGGAAGCATGATGTGGTTGAAAAATCCTTTGTAAGCTGAAGTATTAAGATTGCACTGTGGAAGTAGAGGGCTACCTGAATTCTGTAATTAAGAGTTGTGTCCCAATACTTTTGTCCATAAAATAGTAAATAGTATATATGTATATACAGTGAAATGAGACAGTGAGGCTCCAGATTTTTCAGGATGCAAATGACACAGAGAAAACATATATAAGTAATCTATGATTGTAAACTCTAAATTAGAAGTATAAATGTACACAATATCCCCGGAAAGAGTGCATTCTCATTATGTGAATGTCATGATTACTGCGTCAAATTATTTTGCATTTCTCCCTTTTCTCAACAGACGATGACTGAGGCAGAAGTTAAGGTTGCGTTTGTCAGTAACCTCAATGGAACGACTGTGGTAGAAGTATCGCTGGGATCCTTCCTCGCCCCTCTCTGTCTTCTTAGTCGAGGGCTGTTTCTGATAGTCTTTCACCTCAGCAGGGGAGTCCTGCCTCTTTCCAAATGTGCTCACCTCCTCCTGGATTATGGTTTCCTGATAATGCCTCTGGTCTTGTCCTGTACTGTCCTCAGCGACATTCTTCATTGGGTTATTGTAAGTGTCGCTGCGATTGACTTATCTCTTCTGTTCTACATATATCGGAAGAGAAAAAATCTCCCTTCTCATGGGTCAGTCTGCAGTTCGTTGGACAGCTTTGTGCACAGCCACGTGGAATCTAGTCTTGTCCCTTTTGTGACTGCGTTCCGGGTGCTGGTCAATGTGAAGACAGCCATCAGCATCTTGGCTGTGGACTTCAGCGTGTTCCCGAGGCGCTATGCGAAGGCAGAAACCTATGGGACAGGAGTTATGGACTTTGGTGTGGGTGCCTATGTCATGGGCAATGCTCTGGTCTGTCCAGAGGCTAGAGGGAAGAAGGTTCAGGGCTCGAAATTCAGCCATTTGGTTAAACAGCTTCTTTCTGTGTGGCCCCTGGTCCTCCTCGGCCTGATGAGGCTGGCGAGCGTGAAGTCGACAGGGTATCATGAACACGTGACAGAGTATGGCCTACACTGGAACTTCTTCTTTACTCTGGCCATAGTGAGAGTAGTGGCGTCTGTTGTTCTCACTATAATTCCCATTAACAGCTCCTGGCTAGTGGCTTTGCTGATAAGTGGAGTTTACCAAGTTGTGCTAGAGACAACAGATTTAAAATCCTTTATCGTCCAACGTGGTGAGCGTAATAACTTTCTTCAGGCCAACAGAGAGGGGATATTCTCTGTGGTGGGTTATATCGCCATATACATGGCTGGAGTTCAGGTTGGCCTGTATCTAATACGGACACGAACTTTGGTCAAAGACTGGATGCTGGTGGTCCGGAACCTTGTGCTGGGAAGCTTGAGCCTCTGGCTCGTTTTACAATTGTGCCAGACGTACTTAGAGCCAGTTTCACGGCGGCTGGCCAACTTTTCGTTCTGTATATGGACTGTGGCCCAATCCCTGTTTTTTCTTTCTTGTTTATGTGCTGCCGATATTGTGTTGCTTTTTACCAAAGTGGTGTCAAACTCCCCTCTTGTGTCAGCCTCCTGGAATCCAGCCGAGACTTCAAAAAAACATGGAGGATTAATGAAAAAAATGGACTCGCTGTGTCTCATTCGGTCTGTGAACAGGAATCAGTTGTTGTTTTTCCTGCTTGCGAATTTAATGACGGGTTTTACCAACATACTTGTGAACACTCTGAGAAGCAATGATTTCTCTGCTGTTTGTGTTTTGTTGTTGTACATGTTTGTGAACAGTTTTGCCATATTCCTTCTACACATTAACAACATTACTATCAAGTTTTGGTAAATGTTTTTGCACCATTATTAGTTTACAGCAACGGATGAATAATGTGATGAACATGTGGTTTACTGGGTAATTAAAGACATTTAAAGACTACTTTTAAAGTAAATTCTGCCAGGGCTGTGTGGAGGAACTTGGGGAAACTGTTTCTGCCTGCTAACGAACTGTTTCTGAACTGCTTTTGAGAAAAAAATGGTTAAATCTGAGTTTTGGTTCAAAATGTTGTACGTATATATATATATTTGTAAACCTTTGGGGAATTTGAATGTACATATTTATGGGTGATTGGATGTAGAAACACCCGAGTGTATCTATACATATATTAAAGTATGTAATAACTATGTGAGTGTGTGTATATACAGTATGTGTATCTAGGTATATGTGTGCATACAGTAAAGTGCAAAATAATAGCAGCCAGACATCACTAGCCTGATCAAACAGTACTAGTAGGTGTAGTAGAGTAATAGAAAACCCACTGTCCCAACAGTCATGAAATGCATGATGCTGATTCTGTGTAACTGCACCATTAATTGAAAGGGGCATGTTCAAAATAATAGCAGTGTGGAGTTCAATTAGTGAGGTCATTCATTCTTTGAAAATACTGGTGCTGATTATTGTCCCTGTTTAAGGAAGCAAGGCAGCAAATATTGTACATGGTGGTAATGGTGCATTTCTCTATGAAATTCTGAGGAAAATGGGTCGTTCCAGACATTGGAGAGGGGAAAACATATAAAAAGTGCAGAAAATGGAAATACTTTAAAATGGCAAACAAAACCTGAAAGAAAATGATAAATTACCATTCTAATGGATTGGAGAATAACCCAAATGGCAAAGACTCCACCAATGATCAGCTCCAGGAACTAAAGTTCTAAAGTTCCTTGTGAGTACTGTTACAATCAGCTATGTGAAGCCAAGCTATTGGCATGGAGCCTCCACAAAGTCCCACTCTTGAAAAAAAAGACATGTGCTGAAGAGGTTACATTTTCCTAAAGAACACACTGACTGGCTTAAAGAGGAAAGGCACAACTTTTTGTGGACTGATGAAAGCAAGATAGTCCTTTTTGGGTCTAGTGGCCACAGACAGTTTGTCAGATGACGCCCAAACACTGAATTCGGGCCACAGTACACTATGAAGCATGGCGTCAGAAGCACCTTTATATGGGGATATTTCTCATACTACGGTGTAAAGCCTATTTATTGCATACTGGGGATCATGGATCAGTGTGAATACCTCAAAATTCTTGAAGAGGTCATGCCGCCTCATGCCGAAGAGGAAAATCCCTTGAATTTTTTAGTGATCATTTGGTCATATGTGAACACACCACTGTACACAGTGTGAACAGCACGAAATTCACCCTCTGCATTTAACCCATTCACCAAGTGAAGCAGGGGCCTGCCATGAACACGGCGCCTGGGGAGCAGTGTGTGGGGACGGTACCTTGCTCAGGGTACCTCAGAGGCCTAGCAGTCTTGGGAATCAAACCTGGACTTTCTGATCACAGGGCGAATGCCCTAACCACTAGGCCACCAGCTGTTGGAAATGGGTGTTCCAACAAAACAACGGCCCCAAAAACACCATTAAACCAGTAACTTCCTATACAACTACATCTTAAAACATTTTTCAGTTTATAGGAGGAATGTTTGAGTTTGTAAAGAAGAATGTGGACGCTGCTATTTTTTTTCACTCTAAAATTCACTTTTCCTCTCTTTAAAGGAAAAGGACAAATTTGATAAAGTTCTTCATATATTTGGTTTGGAATAGAATGTGTAGGGTTCCCAATGCCTTTGTATGTATGGTAATAAAAGGATATAAGTTATATATATAATATAAGGATTTTGAGCTTTATTCACATTTTTAAACACACTGCTATTATTTTGTGTTTATATATATGCATGTTCTTTGTGTGCGGTGAGGGGGGGTTCCGTTGTGATCCATGTGATTGTTGTGATCCAGAACCATCAGTACATCACTAATGCACTAGTTGCTAAAGGCAGGCAAATCTTCACAGCAATGTTCCAACATCAAACATAAAGCTGTTTCAGAACAGAGGCTGTTACTACAGTAAAGAATGGCAAACTACCATTTCAACATTTTCAGTCTGAGTATGTGTGTACCTTCTTTATACAGGACTAACAGGACCCATCATGATGCCTATGATGAGAAAACTATCACACCAAAGATTAAATCATAATAACGTTCATATCCAGGATGCCACACATTTAGAAAGCTTAAAACACACAACAGTGTTGAAAAAGGATATTCAGAATATCCAAATAATTTAAAAAAAAATCATGAAATAAATTAGATTGAAACAAAATATTGGTGTATGAAAGACAAGATATTAAAAGATACTTATACATAACCTTTTCATTTTTATGTAACTGTATGTTAGTTTTTGTGTATGTCTTCCAATTAAAATTGTTACTTTAAAAGTGAATCCAGTTAGAACAAAAAAATGACATTTTTAAAATATTGATATTTTAATTAATTATATAAACTAATTCGTTTTTAATCTGTGCTTGGATTAAATCGTTAACATTTATGTTATTAATGTAAACATTAGTAAATAATTAAAATGTTTAACTTTTAAATTAAACTTTTAACTTCTATGCAACAGATTGTGTGTGAATTCGTTTAAATGTAAAAATGAAGACATTCAGAAAAAGTTAAATTTTTTGTTTTTAAAAGGAAAAGGCTTTTTTTTTTTCAAATGAAAAAATGCGAAAACACACTAGATTTCCGAGGTGTCCTCTGTGTCGGACTTGTTTGTTTTTAAACAAACTTTTAAAAAAGAAGAGTAGACTCTGGAAGTCTTGTTGATGTTTTGTGTAGTTTTTGTTGCGTCGTTTGTGTTGTTGAAGTCTCTTCCTCTGTGTGTCTCTGAGAAGAGAGAGCTGTGTGTTAAGTTGAGTTGCTCAGCTGCTCCTCCAGACTCTGCAGCTTCAGGAAGGTTAGTACACGCTTTTAGTCGTCTCACTGTTGTCTTTTACCACTTCTACTGACTTTGACCATTTCTCCTTTTGCAGAATGACACCTTTTACCTTTGTCCTGGCATTATATTCACCTTTTATCCTCTGTTTTTATTGACTTTCGCTGGTTAGCTAGCTAACGTTAGCTCTCACGGCTAACTTAGCTAGTTAGCATGTTAGCTGAACTCCCTCAAACAAGCCACACTTCCTGACAAACTTTGTCACATTTTGTTATAAAGCTGGGTTTTTGTCCTCTGGGGATTTTGCTGTGAACTCTGACTTCTCATTTGAGTAACTTTCAGCCAAAAACTTAAGCCGTGTCAACTGACAGCAAGTCTGTTTAGCATGTTAGCAACCTGCTAGGTGTCAGATAAACTGTTTATGTGGAGACTCTCATGCTATAATATAAAGAAGCAAAAAGCGTAATTACTAAAACCAAGGCTGCAAGCGCGGGGTTATCAGTTTATGCGATCAAAACGATGTATTATAACTAATTCAAGCGTGGAGGTTAAGTTTGCTAACATAAGCTAGTTCAGAAATGATGCCTAGAAATTATCCTCAGTTGATAATCTCTCCGTTTATTAATGGCTATTTATTTCTTAACTTCTCATGCAGCAGCACTGACTAAAGTTTTTTTTTTTTTTTTTTTACAAGAACACGTTAAGCTGCCTCAGGGCGTAGCCACATATAAGGCTAGTCTTTAAGTAAGTTAGCTGTTGCTAAGCCTCTTTGCCAGAGTAGAGTGTCCCCAGCAGGCTAATAATCCTTAACAGACTGTTTAGCCCGTTGGCTAACTGAGACAGCATTAGCATGCTCTTGCTCAGTTACGTATACATAAACAAGGTGCTTGGAAGTACCTCGGTGGCTAGTGACAGTGGTGGAGGGGTTCAGTGTCAGAGGAGTTTATGAGAAAGCTCGTAGGTTTGGGGGAGAGAGAATGCATGTCTGACTAAGTCTGTAACACCCAGGACGAGCTTGGAGAGAGAGAGAGATGGCACGCCTGGTAGCTGTGTGCAGAGATGGGGAGGAGGACTACCCTTTCCTGGCACGGCAGATCCCGCTATATATCGATGACACTCTCACGGTGAGCAAGTCCATTCATGTCATCTCCTAAACGGACACAAATGTCCTTTTGCAGCTGATCTTAGAAAAGGGTTGAAATATCCACTCTAGTTAACCATATCAGGCCTCTTGCTAAAGATGCTAGCAAGCTAATATTACATTACATTACTCATGTGACACACTTTTGTACAGAGACATACAATATAATGAAACACTCATGTTGCACCAGAGGATAGATCGAAATGCTAAATCTTTCGATAGGGAGTAGTAGTAGTAGTAGTAGGAGCAAAGGTGCTTACCAAGGAGAGTCCTGAGAAGGTTCTTAAAGATAGAGGGTTTCTGTGTTAAGCATAGTAATTTTATTGTAACTGGTCTACTGACAGGAAGACACACTGTTAAATCATATTTGGTACAGCTACAGCTGAGTTTATACTTTAAAATGTTTGGGTATTTATTTTATGACATGTTGCAGAATGGCAGCATGTAATTCATAAGAATGTGCCTGCTGTTTCTTCCTTGTAGATGGTGATGGAGTTTTCTGACATCGTGCTGGACTTTGACAGCCATCAGATTAACAGTTCACAGATGAAGCAGTTTATTGAGGTAAGGTTGATTACGCAAGGATCACTTTGCCTGGCAGTGCCAGGATGAAGAGTGACACACTGAGGGAGTAATTGTACAGTATACCAGCTGGTGTTATGAGCCCATGTTGTGCAATAACTGCTGATATAAAAGGATTCCCTCCAGAAAATATTGTCCATCTGAGTGCCTTTTTAATTGGACTTCTGTAGCATCAGGACAAACACAGCCAGGTGCTGCAATGCCGCTTTCCTCCAGAATCCCTATCACCACCCAACTCCAGGTCCTCTTAAACCCCATTCAGTGCCTTCAGCCCCCTCCCTCTAGATATAGCACATCATAATACGCTGCTACTTTGTACTCTGATGTGGACCATAGCATTGTTTATATATTGTTGTACATTGTGTCTTCATATCATGCTTTGTTTTTGTGCAGTCCGTGCACCTGGACTGTAAGAGACACAATTTCGTTCAGTCATACTGTGTGTGGATGGATGACAGTAAAGGCTGACTTGAATTGACAAAAGACCCATTAAGCTTCTTGATATTTTGCTTTTTAAACAAAATGTCACTGGAAGCTGGCAGCAGTGTGTCATTTGCTGGTTTGTCATTGCTGTTCACAGCACCACAGCATGTTGAAGCAGCAGGACCATATCAGGGCGCTGATGGTGCAGGACCTGAACATGGCGCTGATGGTGATGTCACGGGAGGTGTTTAGCACGCTCCCACAGCTGGTTCCGTGCGTGGGCTGCAGACGCAGTGTGGAGCGTCTGTTCTCCCAGCTCACAGATTCGGGCTACTTCGCCCTGGAGCCACTGACAGTGAGCTCAGCTGGAGTGCTGTCGGTCACCAGGGCCTGCCTAACTGACCCCTGCAAACTCTACACACTTTTCTACATCCACGGGTGAGTGTGTGCAGTCTGTCTGAATGTGCATAGGATGGTTGCTCCATGGCCATTAAACGAATTCCACAGCTCACTTTATTATTATTATTTTAATTATTACTCTTACTATAATAGCTGGTGTCTTGGTGGTGAGGGAGTTGCCCCTGTGATCAGAAGGTTGTGGGTTTGAATCCCAGGCACCACTGAGTTATCCTTAAGCACTGTACTGTCCCCACACACTGTTCCCCACCGGGTGCCCTCTGCTTCCCTTGGTGAAAGGGTTAAATACAGCGTGAGAATTTCGCACAGTTCATGCTGTGTTGTGTGCACGCATCACTATAATTAATTATTTAAAGAATGTCATTAAATGTGTATTTTTGTATCCTTTACAGGTCAAAGATGAATGACATTATTGAGGCCATTCCAAAAAGCAAAAAGAACAAACGCTGTCAGCTGCATTCTTTAGACACACACAAGCCCAAGCCTTTAGGGTAAGTTTCCTGTAGTTGCATCATGTTTTCCAGTTCCAGTACATTTTGGATGTTTTCAATGAGAGTGTCATTCCTTTCACAATGAACTTATGATGATTTGAAATGATGTTTTCAAGCTGTTAAGCCATCAAATCAGAAATGATTAGTGACTGGTGTATAGAGGTGCAGAAATGAGAGTGCAAAGAAGGAGTTAGTGCTGAAGAAAGTTGAGGAAACTGAGCGTAATTCTCCTCTTTGGGCCCTAGTAGACCCCCTACAGGTAGGCAGCATAGTTGTACCCACCTGTTACTAGTAGACAAGAAAGCAGTGTTTTGAAACGCACGCTGCCTTTCTCTCAGGTCTGTGAAAGTTGTGAGCAATTTTAGCCTAGACAAGGCATTACTTTTGTTGTCAAGTGGTCATAGCTTCTGGGGAGACAGTATAAATAATAGTTAAAGGGGAATTCTATTCACTCTTCAAAATTTCAGATAATTGAGTCGTTGGTTAGTGCGTAAATGGTGCAGAGAAACTTGCCAGCTCTTACTTAACAGAGGTGTTGGGAACAAGAGGCGAGTGTGCGTGTAGTTTAATAGAAATGGTATGTTTGGTCTGAGATCTTGCATAGTTGACTAGTAGTATGTGATCATTTTAAGCCAATTCTTTTAAATACTGAACATCCCAAAAAGTGAGTATGTATCCATACTTCATTCCTGTTCAGTTTGCTTAATTGATTGGTTGGTAGCTGTGGTGACTGAATGTTTGGTAACCATGGAGATTGACTACGTTTTTCAGAGGGAGCTGGATGGATATATGGGAGCTGATGTCTCAGGAGTGCCGGGATGAAGTGGTTCTGATTGACAGTGCCTATCTGCTGGAGACTCTTGAAACATATCTGAGAAAACACAGGTAAACCTACTGCATGGCGAACACCATCAGCTTGAAATTCACTCATCATGGCACATCAGTTGTCTGTGATGCGAGATACAGAGGCTTCGATTTGTTGCTTGCTACTGATCTGTTTTTTTTTTCACTGTGAAATTGACACTCAAATGTGCAACAAACCGTTCTTTAGGACATAAATAATTTTACTTAGTGTCCTGGTGTTGGGATGGTTATTCTTTTATAGAGTCAAAGCATTTACATGTTTTCATCTTATTTGGAAGGTGACAGGGTGGCAGAGTGGGTAACCCTGTCACCTCACAGCAAAAAGGTTCTGGGTTTGATTCCCAGCCAGGGCAGCTGAGGGTACTTTCTTCCTGGGTCCTTGTGTGTCTGCTGGGTACTCCAGTTTCCTCGCACATGCGCAAGATTTGTCAGGTGGACTGTGCGTGTGAAAATTATCGTCTCGGTAGCAATTGCTGAGATTGGCTCCAGCACCCCCTTCCCACCCTGTGATCCTGGTTAGGATAAGCATCTCAGATAACATATTGTAAGCCACACTTCTGTTAGAGTTTGTAACACTATAATCGTTCATACTAAAATCCTAAAATAAAGTGGCTACTTATACTTATAGGCTACGTGTGAACACACCACAGCACACAGTGTGAATAATGTGAAATTCTTTCTCTGCATTTAACACATGCACCAAATGAAACAGTGGACAGCCAGCGACAAACTGTGTGGGGATGGTGTTTTGCTAAGGTGTAACTCAGTGGGGTCACTAACAGTCCTAGGATTCAAACGCACAACCTTCCAATCACAGGGGCAACTCCCTAACCACCAGGCCACCAGCTGCCGCAACAGACTTGCTATATGCATTAAGCACACTGTTTTCAAAATGAATGCACGGTCCCCTGGTTGCCCCCTAATGTTGTCTGACCCTCTTTGACTGATCGAATGTTTTTCTTCCAACCCTTTGTCTTTTCTGCTGTGATTATCAGGTTCTGCACAGACTGTAAGAACAAGGTGCTGAGGGCCTACAACATCCTGGTGGGTGAGCTAGACTGCAGTAAGGAGAAAGGCTATTGTGCAGCTCTGTACGAAGGTCTGCGTTGCTGCCCACACGAGCGCCACATCCATGTGTGCTGCGAGACCGACTTCATTGCTCATCTACTGGGCCGGGCAGAGCCAGAGTTTGCTGGTGGCTATGAGTGAGTCAGCTGAGCTAATTTAGTCCTAGTTTTTTTTTTTTTTTTGTCTAATTCTTATTGTTGTTAAAGATGTGAAGTATCTGACATGTGTTTTCTTTTGGTTGCATGTTTGTTTTGGGTTTTTTGGGGGTTTTTTTCTCACAGTTTACTACTAACTATGTAGTTGCTTTTTATGTGCTAGTAGTAAATATCCCCTCTTTGGTTTGCAGTCCTGAATTTCATGTAGACTGAATGGTTGTGGCTGTGGTTATTTGCAGGCGCAGGGAAAGGCACGCTAAGACCATTGATATAGCGCAGGAAGAGGTACTGACGTGTCTGGGGATTCACTTGTATGAGCGGCTGCACAGGATCTGGCAGAAGTTGCGGGCTGAGGAACAGACTTGGCAGATACTGTTCTACCTCGGCATTGATGCGCTGCGCAAAAGCTTTGAGGTACTAACGCTGGTGTTTTACAGACTGTTTATATATATATTTTTTTGTCAAGGTCATTAAATCTATATGTAAGGATGGAACTAGAGAAATGGTAATGGGAATGAAAATGGGATGTGTCCTGACTCGTTTCAAACCGATTTCTCTAGTGTTGAAATGTCTTTCTGCTTGTATAGATGGCGGTGGAGAAAGTGCAGGGGATCAGCCGGTTGGAGCAGCTCTGTGAGGAGTTGTCTGAGGAAGAGCGTGCAAAAGAGCTGAAGCAGGAGAAGAAGAGACAGAAACGGAAGAACAGACGCAAAAACAAGTGTGGCTTTGACATGTCTGAACAAGAGGCTGAGGGAGACAAAGAAAAGAGCCTGGATGAGGTACAAGAATCTTTCTCTTTCAGAACCCTTTGTTTTGTCTGAAATGTTTAGCCTCTAGTGTTTGGATTTTTCCTGCTACAATGTGGTTATAGGTGCCAGTTGTTTGCTTAAATATTAGGGCTGTGCCCATTAAGAATTATGGCTAATTCTGTTTATTTTTTTTAAACCAGGGCACATAATTTAGCGGAAATATACCATGCTTTGTGCTGGAAGTGGCATTTAAATGAGGGGGGAATACTTTGTCTAAATGGCCCAACCTATTTTTTTTTGGTGTGTTATTGTTCTTTTAACATTTGTGTTTTGTGTGTGTGATATATATAATGGCTGGTTTTGCACACTTACATTTCTCTGTCTCCTCTCTTCCTCTGAAGGGTTCGACGGAGTCGGTGGACGGTAGCTGTAAGTCATGTGGCAGCGGCGAAGAATCTGGAGGCAGCGTAGAAGTGATCGTCCCCAGTGAGAACTCCTGCAGCTGCCCCACCACCTCCTTCCTCAGCTCACCCAAGACTAAGAAAAGTATGAAGAATCTCAGTGACAACCCTCATTGCTTAAATAGAAATATCTTATTATGTCACTTATATATACTAGTGGATGTATACCAAAAATGACTCCCATACGGATCATGTGTGTGTGTATGCAGGTTTATCATCTCATCACAGTGACTGTGGCTACTCCTCCAGTATAGAGGGCAGCGAGACAGGCTCCAGAGAAGGCTCCGACGTGGCATGCACAGAGGGTATATGCAACCATGATGAAACGGGTACCAAAAGTCTTTCTTTGCTGCAGGGCTTCACCATTCTAGGCTCTGCTGATTAACTCAGATCAACCTTTTGCTCATGGACTTAAAACTAAACCACATATTGTTTGAGACTTTTAGTTTACTAAAATAGTCTTATGTAAATTAATAGAATCTTCAGTTCCCTCAAACATTTCCACCACACTGCTCTGTTCCTGCAGGTGAGTACTCATGCAATCATCACTGCTCTGAGGATAAAGAGGAGGAAGGCATTGACAGCTGTTTGGAGTGCTGGGCAAACTCAGAAGAGCACACCAAGGGCAAGAACAAGAAAAAAAGGAAGAGCAAGGGCTCCATGTGTGGGACAGAACACGTGAGTGACAGCAAGCGGTCACAGGCTGCTTTCACTTGATATGTCTTCATTGTCCTACACACTGTACCATTTTCTGAGGGATTCTGCCATAAAGTTTAGTGGTCTCACATCAACCCTCCATCAGACAGTGTTTGTTTTCACACTGGCAAATCAAAACGCTAACATTTGCATGTTCTGGCTTTCTGTTATTCAGGCTTCCATAAAAAAATGATTTCTGAATCATGTTCAAAATATACTCCTTGCACAAATGCAAAAAATTTAATAGACCCCATCCCAGCAAGGTGTTGCTTGCGTTCAAACTTGCGCTTCCCACTTTACTATTATAAATTTCTGCGTGGTTCATGTACAAGAACCTTAACACCACGTTATAGACCTGCCCTCAAATATCCCCCTGCCGTCACCTTGGGTTAACACTTGGTAAGATCATTGTTGTAAAGTCCTCCACTTTTCTCCTCCGACAGTGTTCAGAGCGCTGCACGTCAGAAAGCAGTAGGAGAGGCTCATCTGGTTTAGAAGGCACGCGTGATCCTACGACCTCATCAACACACAGCTGCCAGAACAAAGAGACAGCATGCTCAAAGCTGTGCTGCGGTGCTCAGCAGCTTCCCTGGGCTGATCAGAAGGGCATCGGTGGCCTGGTTCTCGGTCAGCTGCTCCCAGCAGACACCTGCACACAAGGAGACCTCACCACCAAGAGTCTCATGGAGCTGCTGGTGAGTATAACCCACCATATTTTTAATGATCTAAGCATTTTAGTTTTTGCCAGAAAATGAGTTTTTTCACTTTTATATTTATATATTCAAAGCCATTATGACCATCAGTTGAATTCTGAGTTAAGGTGCCAAGCTTTTAGGTTTCTTTTTATTTAATTGTTTGATTGCAAATATTAAGTTCATTGAACATTTGAAATACTATTTTCCATTTCTAGTACTAAGCCAATTACAAACGCTTTACTGTGACGTATTATAGAGGAATAAAATGAATCGTGTAATTGAATTGTAATTGGGGGAAAAACTGACTGCTTAATTTTTTATAATCAATCTGTAATGTGTGAACAAGCAGAATGAAGCAGAAGTTTCATCAGATGAAGATAACTGCCTAACGCAGGATGAGATCCAGTCGTTTGTGGAAGAGAACAAGTCTTTCTACACCACAAGAGACCAGTACCGGCAGCACCTGAAGGACCGCTTCACCAAATACTGCCACTCCACTGTGTGCGGAGGAGAGTGACTCCTTGCGAGCAGTTTCAACTACACGAAACACTGTTTTACAAACGGGGGCAAAAACACTCATGATTAGCACTGCTGTGCTGCTTTTTTTGAAAAACGAAGAAAAATCATTTACTGTTAAAGAATGAGTTCTGGAGCTTTGTCTTGTTCAATGGAAAGTATTTCTTTTTCCCCACAACCTTCCATGCATATCACTTCTCTCGCTCTCCCGCTCGCTCTCTTTCTATTTTTTTTTTTCCCCTCACCTTTTTTTTAAACTCCTCTCTATCCCTGACTCTTTCATTCACCCCTCCTCTCTGAACCTGGTAATATATTTTTGTTTGATTTCTGTTCCCAGACTTGTTGATTTAAGGAATGGGATTTATTAAGAGCGCAGATGAATTGTTAAGCTTTGCAAGCTGTGACTGTAGGGTTAGATGTTGGTAGTCTTCTTGTCTCGTTTGACTAAACACTTCTTTATTTTCCCAAGTTGTTTCACTGACTGTGACGCTTCATTTTAGTGGCAAAAAATTGTACCAATAAATTGTGTACAGAAATGAAAATATCTGCATATAAAAGATTTTACAGAAAGATAAACATCCATTTATAAGAATGTTTGGCTGTAATGTTGAGTGCGATGTGCAAAATTTACATAATAAAGAATATTTATTAATATGCATTAAGAGTGGGTTTTTTCCTACAAAAAATGTTTTTACCTTAAAGGAGACTGCTTTAGATTTGAACATTTCTTCATGGCTATTATTCAGTCATAGTGTTTTACAGTGTTTTTTGCCTCAAATTAATTTTATAAAATACAATAATGGTGGAATAGTTGCATGTTTTTAAAATGCTAAACGGTGCCCAGTAATACTTCAAGATTTAACACTTTTTTTAGTATTAGCCACAGAGTTAACTTTTGGAAAAAGTAAATAAAATGCATATACATTGTTACTTCTTACTGTGTTAGGAAAACGTCTTGCAATGCATAATAAAAGGCACCAGTTTAAATTTATGAGAGACTACAAAATGGAACGTGCTCGAAATATCATTGCTTTGCCTTTTGTTCTATGGATTTTCATGCTCGATAGACAACCTTTTTTTTTTTTTTATAATCGCCAGCTAATTTTGAGTGACATTTTAACTTTTTACTACAAGAAATACACATGAACAAAAGTATTGGGATACCTAAGGGACATTGAATTCAAATACATAGACTTCAGTATGTAGTTGGCCTCCCATTTGCAGCTAGAACAGCGTCCATTCTTCTTGGAAGGCTTTCCACAAGCTTTTGGAGCGTTTCTGTGGGAATTAGTGCCCATTAGAGCAACACTGATGTTGGATGAGAAGGCCTGGCGCGCAATCTCCATTCCAGTTCATTCCAAAGGTGTTGGATGGGGTTTAGGTCAGGGCTCTGTGCGGGCCAGTCAACAACCATGTTTTTATGGTGCTTTGTGCACTGGGACACAGTCATGCAGGAATAGAAAAGGGCATGCCATGCATGACATTGTCCAAAATGTCTTGGTATGGTGCAGAATTAAGATCGCCCTCGCTGGAAGTAGGGGTCTTGGGACCAAACCCTGAGTTAAGATACCCTTATACTTTTGTCCTTATAGTATAGTTAGTATTTATACGTGTACTATTTTCGTTGTCCTCTAGATGGCGCACGCTCAACATACCTTTCAAATCTTTATAAAGTTGCTAAAATATATAAACTACGTTATATCTAGTTTTATTTTTCATATAATGCTCAGTAGTTGAGTGCAATAATATTTTTGCCATTTTCTATTTCAGAAGTCTATAACAGCCATACAGACTCAGGCTGGCCTGAAAATCGGTGCAAGCGGCGTCATCAAACATAGTGTTGTCTTTCAATTTGAGGTCTAATATTTAATCCTGAGCAGTAGGGACCGAGGCTTGCTTATCACTGCCTTCTCCTGGAGAGAGAGGGAGAGAGAGAGAGGATCGGGGAGGGCTGTGGGGTACATCTATATCACACACACAATCAGGTCCACCGTCCGGAGGACCCCAGAAACTCTCGGATGGAGCGGTGGAAGGGCAGGGTAGCACTGGTGACAGGAGCTTCTGTGGGGATCGGAGCTGCTGTGGCTCGGGCTCTGGTTCAGCAGGGCATGAAGGTGGTGGGCTGTGCACGAAACGTGGACAAAATAGAGGTAAGTGTCTGATTTACCCTGAAATTATCGCACCCTGGCCGTCTGTCGAGGCCTAAATCTGCTTCACCATCTATCCTGACTACACTAATATAAACAAAAGTATTGGGACACCTCTCAATTACTGAATTCAATTACTTCCAGTGAAGGGCAGTTTTAATGAAAAAAATGAACTTTGTACTAAATTGCACGGTTAGACTTTATCGTTCATTTATATGTGTTTACTCTGTGTCTTTGTACTCTGTAAAAATCGGGAGGCTTTTCGCTGTATACATGTTTATAGATTTTTTGGACAAAAGTATTGGGACGCACCTGTTTTCAAGGATAGGGTTAGGCCCCTAACTTCCTGTCTTAATGCTACAACGTACCAAGACATTTGGACTATTGAACATCAGTGCTAGTGGTGTGCGATACCACAAAATTTGGTATCGATCCGATACCAAGTAAATACAGAGCCAGTATCGCTGATACCGATAGTTTTTTTTTTTACTTTTTAAAGGTGGATGCATCATCAAATTGCTAAATCTGAATGGATTTGCCTGTCCTTTAAGTGTTTT
>JBBPDE010000083.1:7250269-7262287 GCA_037974605.1 Nannopetersius ansorgii | reverse complement strand
TATTTGTATAATTTGTAGCGCAGGCTACAAGAGTACATAGCACATGCTATGGAGATCATTTTATTTTATTTATAAACAAAACTGAAAATGTTTATCCCTCAAGTTGGTCTGTCTTTGTACTGCATGTCTAGGATAACTTTGAAAACTTCTTGGGCCCTAAATCTTTTTGTTGCAGTGTAAGGTCAGTAGTAGGCTGTAGTGTGAGGGGAAAGCTCTGTGTAGGGAGATCCCACAGCTGCCCCAGCAAATTTCTTCTGCAGATCAAGTTTCTGCTAATGCAGAGCAGCTGCTTACATGTAAACACAAGTGCAAGCTGTGATGGAAACATTATGGTAGATTGAATCCTGAAATAGCCTCCAAAGCTCTGTATACAAGTGGAGAAAATATAGCAGAAAGCTTAACAGACTGCATTTTACAGATATCACATCATTTTTGCCAATAATAGTGTTGCATATGTATGAAATCATTGCATTTAGTATTCTCTTGCTACTGGAATGCAGTAACATTTTGCCATTCATTTGCACTCGAAGTTTGTCACAGTGTTTTTGTTGGTTAATGAACTAAAAAGTATTTATTTGAGTGTATAGCTCTCTGCTGCCTAACTGCTTTGTGTGGTTGTGTGTCTGTATGCCATTCATAGGTAAAGGTAATGACAGATAAGGAGTTGCTGTCTCTGGCCTGTGAGCAGTTCCTGGGTAAGTCAGTAATTGAAATTAAAGGGGTGATTCTGCAGACGTTGGAGGGTCATCTCCGCTCCATTCTGGGTGAGTGAGCCTATTTGGCTGCCACAGTTTTACCGTAATCATCTGATCATAGTCATTTGAGCTAATCGCAGTTCTTTAAAATGATTGTGGTCATTATCCATAGTCATTAGATTACAAGCAAGATGCATTTACATTAGCCAGGTTGAAGCTAATAAATAACCATCTCAGATCGGGGGAGCGGGGAATTAAAGCATGTGATGGATGTTAATGTAAAAAGATGTCCAAATCATTTTACATGTTTCTTTTGATCCATTCATCATAAAATGATCATATAATCATGATTTTCAAATTATATTTTGAAAGTTTTTAAACCCCACAAAAATTGAAACACAAAATCATTTTGAAAATGCATTTCTGGAGAAATCTTGGACTTTTTAAAAAAAAAACGAGTGCAGGTGTTTTTGAAGTATTTTTACAGTCTCTGGAGAAAGATGTAAGCTTTGCATGTGACAATTAAGACGATTAAGCCATTAAATAAAATTGTTTGACTGTTAATCATCAGCTGAAATTTCATAATCATAACAGGCATGTGTCACAGATAATTGTTACAGATACTCTTTTTAAATTTCATTTTTCTTTTATGAAGCAGTATTTTCATTTACTTTATCGACTGATTTGTTAACTGCAGGAGGAGGATTATTTTTTAAGCCATTCAACATACTAGTAAAAATACAAACCTGTGCTGTTTGTCTGTATGTTTTCTCTCCCCTACTTGTGTGCATGAGTGAACTGTAAATGTGAAATATATTTAAATCATAATCTACTACAATCTTATCTTGAGGGGGATCTGCAGCACTGCACTAAGTTTGTGTGTCATGATGATAATTACGTCTTAAACGTGACACCAACAGAAGTATAAACTTGATTCTCTTATGCAGCACTGATGTATTTGCCCAGTCTTTGCCTGTCATTAAAGCAAGTAATAACTCTGAATGCTAGTTGAAAATAGGTATTGTGTTGAGGTCAGTGGCTGGGTGGTGTCTTCTGGTGTGATGATTTAATCATTGACCTCATCCCTGTGCTTGCAGGCACTCTGACAGTGGAGCAGATTTACCAGGACAGAGACCAGTTTGCCACTCTGGTGAGGGAGGTGGCCTCTCCTGATGTGGGCAGGATGGGCATTGAGATCCTCAGTTTTACTATTAAGGTGACCACTTCTCAGTCAAAACTGTATTACATTTAATCCCATACTTGATGTTTCAATACTTTTTAATTATACATTCATACACATTTGTTGTTTGTATGTCTATAATTAGGGGTTAAGAATTTCTTGCATTTTAACTCTGAGATTTTAATTGCTCATTATGTATCTTGAAGGCTAGGCAGTAAATTGTCAACAAATTCAACCAGTGATTTGAATTTGTTGACATTTAAATTTGTGACTTACATTGATTACTCAGCAGCAGGCTGTTCAAAGGGCTCACACTGAACTGTAGTGCCTACAGTGAACATGTGAGCATCAGAACTAGACCACTGGAGTAGCCTGATCTGATGAATTTCATTTTCATATGTGCACAGCAATTGTGTGTGAAGAGATAGAATCAGGATGCACTATGGGAAGGAGGCAAGCAGACCGAGATGCTCTGGGTGATGTTCTGCTAGGAAACCTTGGGTCCAGAACATTTGAGTTGATGTTACTTTAACACGTATCACCTACGCAAACATGACTGCAGACACCCAAGACACCCCTTCATGGCAACAGCATTCCCTAATGGCTCTCTTTCACCAGGATAATGAGCCCTACCACACTGCAAAAAATATTCAGGAATGGTTTGAGGAACATGACCTTAATTTGACCTCCAAAATCCTCAAATCTTTATCAAGTCTGGTCTGATCCGATCCATGGAGGCTCCGCTTATTATCTTCCAGGATCTGCTGCATCGGCAGGTCCTACATTATATTAGACTGGTGGTTTTAATGTTACTGATTGGTGTATACAAAAAATGTCCCTAGCAGATTATGTGAAATCTAGTGGAGCAGCATGTCTTAGGTAATATGGTTGGTAGACTTGTGGTTCTCCAACAATCTTCATCCAAAACAATCCTATGAAAAACAGAAGTTTGTAAAACGCATCTTACACTAAGGCATCAAAAGGAATGAATACATTGAATGAATTGCTTCAGTATATCAGAATAAAAAAATCTAATCTGGACTTCAGATCAGAATTACATTCTACATTATAAACGTCACCCACTTCAGTAATAGATATTAAAGTTTTGAGCAGTATCCAGCTCTATCATGATTCCTAAAGAGGTTTTTGTTCTTTTTCTGTTTTAGTTGTGTCTTCTATATCTTGTAGGGGGAGATATATTGATGATTGTTGTGCGTATTTCTCAACAGGATGTCTTTGATAAAGTGGACTACCTGAGCTCCCTGGGAAAGACACAGACAGCAGCAGTACAGAGAGACGCAGACATTGGCGTGGCAGAGGCTGAAAGAGATGCAGGAATCAGGGTGTGTTTTGTGTGCTTGGGCTGTAAATAAGAATCAGACAACCACGACTTGAGCCACCACAATTAAGCATATACCATATTAATCATACTTTCAGAATATGCTACTAATGGGAATAGCGGCCTGCTACAGTACCTGCTATAATCATTTATGTTTACAAACCCATAATGTATGTTGTAGAAACATTGTACACTTTGATTTACTCTCGCTCAATCTCTGGCTCTCTGCAGGAGGCAGAATGCAAGAAGGAAATGATGGACGTTAAGTTCCTAGCAGACACTAAGATGGCTGACTCAAAGCGAGAGCTGGAGATGCAGAAAGCAGCTTTCAACCAAGAAGTCAATGCAAAGGTATTAGCTCATGGGAAGATATGGAATTAGGAGGTATTAGTCAGACTTTAAGAACTGTTTTGTACAGATTCTAGGCCCTATATGGTAAGACCCAAGACCCTTTCAAATCAAACAAAGTTGATTATATTTGCCAGGCAAATAGAGCAGGTCCCTTCCCAGAGTTCTGGTAAGACCGTGCTGTTTCAGGTTACATGGGTTTTTATTCTCACCCTCCAGCATAATGTAATGGTATTTTTGAGGTTGGCTGTGGGGTAGGTGATGTTTTGTTGAAAATCAGGTTGTTTTCTTTAGCTAAGAAAACACTTAGTTGAGGACAAAGTAGAGATGATGATAGTTAAGGTGCATCCTTCTCTCTCTCCTCTGCCTGCCTTCCTTCCATCTATCTATCCATCTCTCTCTCTCTCTCTCTCTCTCTCTCTCTCTCTCTCTCTCTCTCTCTCTCTCTCTCTCTTTCTCTTTCTCTTTCTCTCTCTCTCTCTCTCTCTCTCTCTCTCTCTCTCTCTCACCCTCAGAAAGCTGAGGCTCAGCTGGCATATGAGCTGCAGGCAGCTAAGGAACAGCAGAAGATCCGTTTGGAGGAGATTGAGATTGAGGTGGTGCAGAGGAAGAAACAGATCACCATAGAGGAGAAGGAGATCGTCCGTACCGATAAAGAGCTGATTGCCACAGTGAAGCGGCCGGCTGAGGCCGAGGCCTACAAGATGCAGCAGCTGGCAGAAGGACATAAGTACATAGAGAGCAAGTTCTATTAGACGGGACAGTAGAGGTATAGGATACAGGCATTACATTGTAGAATTTTTTCTCCTCCAATCCAGAGTGAAGAAGGTGCTGACGGCGCAGGCGGAGGCAGAAAAGATCAAGCGTGTAGGTGAGGCTGAGGCCGCCTCTATTGAAGCGGTGGGCAAGGCTGAAGCAGAAAAGATGAGGATGAAGGCCGATGCGTATCAGCAGTATGGAGAAGCAGCTAAAACTGCCTTGGTCCTGGAGGCACTGCCCAAGGTATGTTGGAACATCTGACTGGATGGATGGTTGCTTGCTCGAGGAGTACCAATGAGAAATGCTTTAACTGCCATTAAAATCGTTTTAGTAAAGGTAGAGCTAACAAGTTGCTCATGGTGCAGAGGAGCCCAAGTCTGGTCCTAGAGGGCTGGTGTCCCCCATGGTTTGGTAATTTGCTCAAGGGGAAGTTGCCAGACTGTTCTGGACACCAGTTGTCTGGCTATACCCATTTTTACAGATACTTACATCAATATATGGTTGAAGGCATTTTTGTGATGATTGTCATGCAGCTGACTGTATATATACTGTTCTGTCATTTGAAAGAGGATTAAATAAATTCTAATAAATTCACAGATTGCTGGGAAGGTGGCAGCACCCTTGGCCCGAACCAATGAGATTGTCATTCTTAGTGGCGAGGGCAGCCGCGTGACCGGAGAAGTGAATCGTCTGTTGGCCGAATTGCCCGTCTCTGTTAATGCCCTCACAGGAGTGGACCTAACAAAGGTGACACACACTGACTGGGGTGGATCATTGGGTTCAGTATATTTCATTCTGGGTCGAGATGCAAGTAAATTTTTCTAAACTCTGCGACATTAGTTTGATAGAATGGATATGGCCATTAGACAAGTTTTGGAATTCAGTGGCTAAAGCTCTGAGCTGATTAGTTTTTGTTCATGTAAATTTGGATATTACTAATCTATTTTTCACATTGCAGATCCCTTTGTTGCAGAAAATGACAAATGCTCAAGCATGAAGACCCTGAATCCTTGGCCTTTGCAACACATCGGTTTCAGTGCACTCTTAAATGCCTTTGTATAAAAAAACACTTGAAAACAGAAACACTCTCTGTTAAAAGAGATTTTATTTTACCAGACCTCTGGTGCCTTACAGTCATAGGACCAGACTACCTGCATGTGCCCATTGTGTTTAGATTTTTAATTCTAGCTTAGTTTATCCTCTAACACTATATCTAATACTTTTACTGTTGTTTTTAACAGCTAAACACCTTTGTTTGTGCTGTCTGTTTCATATTATTACAACCCGTTTTTTTTCTCCAAGTTGTCTGGCCTTTGGACAGAGAACATTTAGGTGAGGGAGTGTCTAGGTTCATCATTCATCTCTTAAACAATATGCTGATTTGGACTGGGCACTAGATTGAGAAATAGTTCCTCTGAGCCCATTTCTTGCCATAACCGCAGTTGTAAAAAGTTATTCTTGGTAATACACAAAGAAGGAAGTAGCTATTTCAGTTTACATGTGTGAAGAAAAAGGGAATCAAATCATTGTTGTTGTTAGTTATAAAAACTGCAGTCTGCCTAAACAACGGTCAGGACGCAAAGCAGAGCCGGAATGCATGTCAGAACTGTAGCAGTAACATATGCATAAGGGTCTGTTTAAATGAGTGGTCTTGTGTAGAATTAGAAGACTCTGAAATTTCATTGCTGCGTTCTTTTTTGTGAAGATTCTGTAAAGGAATGTACACGTTGAAGTGTAGTATACATCTTTGTGTCTTTTCTTCAGCCTGTCCATCACTGGATTTTGTATGCACCCACGCTTCTGCAGATGTTCCTCACATTCTAGATGTGAAATCTTTATATCGAAGTCCACTTCGAAGATGTTCGTGTTTATATAAATATAATTACAGTTTTTGCATTTCTTCATGCCACTGTTGTTTGTGCAGACAAAGGTCATTGTTCCTTTAGTTGTTTGTTTTTAGCAACACATTTGATGTCACCAAATATCTCTATTAGCTACTAGGAAATGTCATATAGCCAAAGGAATTTTAACTATGATACACCAACAGGTTTGTGTTACCTTACACAATCAGTACATAGAGTTTGTATTTGACTTGTAATGCTTATAGAAAAGTTTTGGAGGATTTAGTGGAGACAGAACGTGACTATTACCTCTAGTTCTAAGGCCTTGTACGTAAATTGATAATCAACTTGTTATACAGTTGCATATATATGTTCAGGATGAAAAAATATCATTTTTGTAACTAACCATGTTTGGTGGTGTTTTTTTATGTATTGCTCCAGTAGTATGATGTATGATGTGAACATCAAATATACTGAACTCACTAAATGACTTTAGAAATGTAAGTAATCAGACTTTTGTCAAAATAAGTTCTATGATATTTGGAACACTCCAGGGACCTTTTTGCATTTGGCTTTCAGTTCAGTTTAGTTCTTATTTTAGCATAGATTATCTCTTAGCATAGATGATCTCTTAGCATAGCTTGGCAGCTATTCCCATTGACAGCAAGAACATGTTAAGACATATAAAAACTTTTTCAAGTACAAACTCAACCCTATTGTTAGTTTGAATCAAATATCCATCCCTCAGTTATCTGAGCCACTTGTCCACAACCAGGGTTAGGGTGATACGAATAGTCATAGGGTGAAAGGTGGGTCCTCAACCTAACAGGGTAGACACGCTCTCACCTGGGGCAGTTTCATATCTCTGGTGTACTTCACCTGTTTGGCTTTAGACTGCGGGAGGAAACCAAGGTACCCGGTGGAAACCCATGCTATCAAATGTAATTGTAATTCATTACTGTGTGGCATACTATTTAATTACATTTTAATAATACAGCAAAACTCAACTTCTAAGAGTTGGATCGACGGTTTTCGGAACAGAATACAATGATAAACAGAACACTCATCATTTGATTTCATCAGTTGGTTTCCATATAAACTTTTATTTCCATGTATTTCCATAATAATATGAATTGAGTAGTTATTTTTTGTCCTCTCCTGCAACAATTTATGCATTTTGAGCAAATTATAGCATGTGTTCCCTTTGCTGATTTAGAGTAATGCTAGTAATGCTAACACTTGTGTACTAACGTATCCTTAAATGCTGAGCTTAATTGCCATTAGACGTCCTCTGCCATTTCTTACTAGATGCTGTAGGAATACCGAACAAGACTGTGCAACATTTTGTGATAAACTCATCCTTTTGACGGCCTTATCAGTAACTTCTGCTTGTTTTTGGAGCATCGTTCCAGTTCAGGTTCAGGTGTGTTGTCTGGTTTACAAAGCTGATGCCTGATACAGATGCCAGAATGCAAATGAAGACCAAACATAAGATGCCTTTAGTTACTTGCTGTATACCTATACCTCTCCCATACAATGATGAATATGCGTACTGAATATATACAACACCTGCTGTGGAAATGTATGTTTGATCACACAATAAATGTTTAATGGAAGCTGGTGTCCATTTCCCTGATTTGCATAGAATTGTATTTGGTCGTATTACAAGGTTCATTGCTCAATTCACAATTTTTTCCTCAGATCTGATCCTTAAAAAAATAGGGCCTGAGCTGCTCAGATTTTAGACTTAGATTTTGTTCAAAAAGTTGCAAATCATCTGCACTTTGTCAGCGAAATATTCACAGCAATAAAAATGCACATCGTCAGTACGGGTTAATATTTTTGCTAAACCTTTGCTCTGAATACCTTTCAGCCTTTTCATGTTCAAGAAGGACATGCAAAAAACTCTTAATAGGTCTATGGGCTACAAAACATGTTCATGAAGTTCTTTGCACAAAATCACTCACGTAAAGATCTCAGTTTTACTATTGACAGTTTGTCTCTTTCAAAAGGGCTTTGTCATATTTATGCAAATAAGCTGTTGCTGGCCACACCCCACCCATCCCCTGTTTAAGCTGCCCATTTAAATTCTGGATTTTACACATTAAAGTCCATGTCCTTAACACTAGTCAAAGTGTTTCCTTTTTTTTTTTACTTTCATCCATTTAATCTGTGACAGTGGTTCTAGCCTGTATGGTGACCAGGCTGAAGGAAAGAAAGGGCGAGAGATACACGACATGGACAAAAGTATTGGGACACTTAATACACATGATAATGACAGAAACCAGGCGCTATCTAGCCCTATATGTTCAACCCAGAGCAAGATGAACGCAACACTCCATGTGTGACTTGCCTTTGCCTGTAGCCATAGCGCTCTGCGTCTTATGCATGCTGGTAAAAACCAGCTGACAAAAATGGCAGATCTCCAACTAATCTAATGGGTGGGGGCTTGACTGATGAGGGGTGGTTCTATGCAAATTTACTTAGTGTGATGATACAATAAGGGAATGACATTTTAAAAGGGACTGAAACTGTAAAGAATAAAGCTGGTGATATCTCTTTATGTGAGAGTGATTTTGTGCAAAGAACTTCATGAACATGTTTTCTATAGCCCATAGACCTATTATAACTTGTTTTTTTTAAAGTGAGCTTTGCATAAAATTTCAGAGCTGCATTATCATAATAATGTGTGATAGTCTTGTAGCCACAAATCAGCTATGTACATGATCAATGATCACAAGAAAGTGAGTCTGATCTGACAAGATGAGATTTTTGCATTCAGGGAGCTCACTGTCGCGTTAAGGCAGAAACTTAGCAGCTCAATGATCACATTGATATCACTGTAGCTCTCTATAAATATTCATTCAGATTAGTCTGAACATGTTTGTCTGTTTAGGCATTAGCATCAAAGGTTGTTGCCATCAGGTAATTCACACATACATCCCTACATTTAAAGTAAACAACTCCAGTAACTAATGTGTTTATGTAGCCCTCAGCAAGCCAACATAACCACAGTACTGTAGTGTTTAATTTAGTAGAAACACTAACAGAGAGAGACAGAAAGAGGGGGGTTTTTGCATGCTCTGTAGGCCATGTTTCATGGTCAGGGAATAAGACGTTGACCTGAAGTTTCCAACTCGGCTTTTGCAGGAGGAATTGAGTTGGGTGAAAGTTCACATGAAAATTCAAACTGATTCATATACAACATAAAACACAATTCTTCAATTCTCCCATTAGTGAAACGAAAATTACATCCATACTGTGTTCACCGCTTGAAGATTATTAACAACTATGTAAAAAAAGAAAAAATTCAGCGAACCTAGTGGTCAGCGGAACTGTCTCTCGCTGGAGTCGCCACGGAAACCAGGCCATTCTGACCCGGCACACTGGTCAGCACACAGTGTTGTAAGACAGTCCTGGACGGCTGGGAAAAAGGAAGACCTGGTATCTCTCTCCAGCCCTAAGGGCAGCTGGTCATTTTGGGGTTGAGCTCGCACAACCTTGCCTGGACTTCCAGACGGCACGGCATGTGTGTGGATCCGGTTCAGGATGTCGACGAGTGGACTTGGGCTGAGGTGGTCCAAGACGGAACCCATTTCCAGGCTCCGGAGGGCGCTTTCGGGCAGATTCACTCGGCTCAGCTTGGGGGGTAGATGGAGGAACTGGTCCAGATCAGGCCGAAGCTGAGACCTGGGCTGAGTCTGAGACTGTGGCTGGTGAAGTTTACCATGGAAGGGATAGGCCTGGTGGCCAGCTGGGCTTTGGACGCGGTACTGCTGCTGCTGCTGCTGCTGGGGCATTGCCGGCGTACGGCCACTCTGGACAGGAAGCCGGGGCAAAGTCAGCTCTTTGATGGACGACTGGGCCTGGGACTGGGCGGTGTGGGCTACTGGTAAAGAGGGACACATGTACTGGAGACTGGAGAGTCTGGCTGCGTCAGGCCTGGACAAGAGTGAACAGACAATGTAATAACCGTGTTGACTTTGAGAACAGTGAATTTAATGTACTAGGTTATAAAATAAATAAGTATATGAATTAAATAGCTACATTGTTTTAAAAGAAACATGGGACCAACACTCGGGTTTGATCTAAACCAACATAACACAAGACCATGTTTGGCCCATGCTGGGCTACTACACTAAAATGCTGCTGTTTTAAGTGTTTTACTGCTTTTGTAACCCTCAACCAGTCAAACTGATCCAGGTGAATTTAGTCACATTTCCTTTTTAAAGTGTCTGTATCTGCATCAACATACACCATATTGCCAAAAAAATTGCTCACCTGCCTTTACATGCATATGAGCTTAAGTGACATCCCATTATTAATACATAGGGCTTAATGTGACGTCGGCCCACCCAAGGTTTAGGAGTGTTTAGCACGTTTGTGATGTCAGACACTGATGTTGGACCAGAAGGCCTGGCTCACAGTCTCTGCTCTAATTCATCCCAAAGGTGTTCTGTCTGGTTGAGGACAGCACTGGTCAAGTTCTTCCACACCAAACTCGCTCATCCATGTCTTTACAGACCTTGCTTTGTGCACTGGTGCACAGTCTTGTTGGAACAAGAAGGGGCCGTCCCCAAACTGTTTCCAAAGGTTTGGAGCATGAAATTATCCGAAATATCTTTGTATGCTGAAGCATTCAGAGTTCCTTTCACTGGAACTAAGGGACCCAGCCCAGCTCCTGAAAAACAGCCCCATGCCGTAACCCCCCCCTCCACCAAACTTCACACTTGGCACAATGCAGTCAGACAAGTACTGTTCTCCTGGCAACCGCCAAACCCAGATTCGTCCATCAGACTGCCAGATGGAGAAGCGTGATTCATCACTCCAGAGAACCCTCTCCACTGCTCTAGAGTCAGGTGGCGGTGTGATTTACACCACTGCATCCGATGCTTTGCATTGCACTGCACTAATCTGAAGGCCACATGAAGTTTGGAGGCCTGTAGCGATCGAAACAGCTCTGCGCTCTTTGCACCTCTGCATCTGCTGACCACGCTCCGTCTGTTTTCGTGGCACCACTTTGTGGCTGAGCTACTGTCATTCCCAATCGCTCCCACTTTGTTATAATACCACTGACAGTTGACTGTGGAGTATTTAGTAGCAAGGAAATTTCACGGCTTGTTGCACAGGTGGCATCCTTGCATGGTTCCATGCTGGAATTCACTGAGCTCCTGAGAGCGACCCATTCTTTCACAAATGTTTGTAGAAGCGTCTGCATGCCTAGGTGCTTGAAGTTATACGCCTGCAGCCATGGAAGTGATCGGAACACCTGAATTTAATTATTTTGATGGGCGAGTGAATACCTTTGGCTATATAGTGTGCATTTCCTTTCTCCAGCTCTGCATGTATCAATAAGCCATAAAACATGAGACAGTAGTATTTTGAAGGAGAAAATATTGGTTGGGAATTTGCTGCATTTGTTAGCTACATTAGGTCCAGTCCGAATTTCACACACCAAATACGCTTCAGCTCACATTTGGGTTGAGGAGAATACGTTGTACTTTGAATCTAATTTGGATTGAAGGTAATTTTCCTTAAATTATTGCTTAAATGAATGAGCTCTATGTGTGCTGGGCCTCCTCACCTGCTGGACTCTCTGCTGTTAGCAGTGAGTGTGTGTTGAGATTGATGTGATGTGGGGCTCCAGAGTTCCTGTCCAGGACATCCATTCATAAACGCTGATATAAAAGGGTTGGAGGTGGCTGTGGATGGACCTTTTGTTTTTGCTGGGTGTGTCACACTGCTGGGTTCCACTGAGCTAGACACCGTTTCATCTGCTTCCTCGTCAGAGTCCACCAACCCTGCTACTAATGCATGAAAATGGAATTAGCTGCAGAAAAAAATGACACACACATA
>JBBPDE010000083.1:7174363-7185203 GCA_037974605.1 Nannopetersius ansorgii | reverse complement strand
TAACTAGTAAACAGGGAAAGTAAGGACCACGTTACATTAAAAAAAGTTGAAACTCATTTTTTTGTGTCGATGTCGCAACAGCTCTAATTTCCTGTTATCTAGGGGCAAAAAACGGTATCGGAAAAATCGGTATCGGCCGATCACACTTGCACAAAATCGATAATCGGAATCGGCCAAGAAAATTGCAATCGGTGCATCCCTAGTATAAAGCTTGTTCAGGTAGCTCCTTTTTCTCATTTGTCCTGTTTGTAATTGGTTGTGGCCATCAGTTTTGATACTGGTGCCTTGTTATTGGCTCTGGTCACTGGTTGGGAGAAGATTGGATGGATTGTTTGGAATAAAATTGTGGTTTATTTTTTATTGTTTATTAATATTGATCAGAATCTTGATCTTCACAGTAGTGTTGTCTCAAAGTTCTCACATTGGTTCATATTATGTAATGTAATTATCTAATCTTTTATTGCGGTGTCGTTGAACAGCAGCTGCAATAACACCACAGATAACCCTGTACACGTACGTATGTGGTGGTCTGTCATTCTTTAAAATGCCACATGCTGAGGGAATTTTTGTTGTATAATGGCACAGCAGTCTTCGTTAAAGTCTGGAATTCTGTCTCTATGAGCATCATATCTTTGATTTCCCCTCGATTATTTGTTTGTTTATTTGAGCCTGGTGGTGGACCCCCTAGCTAGCACTTTGAGTATGAAAGAATAGCACTGCAACCTTTACAGTGGGCTGTGAAGATGCTTCGACCAATAACAGTGAAACAGCTGTCCAAACATCAAATGCAGCATGATATCACAATCTGACAGTGCAGAGGGGCCGTGTGAAACCAGAGCTGCTTATCTAAAAATCTCTGGTGAAATGGCAACTGGTTCTGACTAAAATGCTGTGAGTGTATTTCATAGTGTCCAAGAACACAACACCGTGTGTTGAATTTCGCTGTTTAGCTTTATTATTCCGTATCAGTACACGTGCTGTAAGCATTCCGATATGTTTCAGTGTGTGTTTGGATGAATCAAGATACTCACATGATGCAACAACACTAAATCATAAAATGTAGCTTGAGGCAGGCCAGTCTTTTAACACATTACATCCAGGGTTTATCAATGATATTGTGCGTGCGTGCGTTTGTGTGTGTGTATACAAATGTGTGTGTTTGTGTCTTCACATATTTTTATATACGTGTGTGTGCGTATATGTGTGTCTGGCAGCTATAAGCTTAATTTAAACACAGTCTCTGCTGGTGTTCTGACCCAGACCCCTCCTACACACATGCTACTGATAGGAGTCATGCTCCCATCCTTTTGGACATTTATAACAAACACTCAGTTTGTCAGATCCAGGAAAATGTGAGCTTTAAGATCAGTGTGTGTGTGTGTGTGTGTGCGTGTGCGCGCACGTGTGTACGTGTGAGAAAATAAATCGCATCTTTCTGTTAGCTCCGGCATCAAACACATCCCTCCACTGTGACTCAGGGGCAGCTCGGGGTCTCGCTCCGTCTTCTAGATCACGCTCAAAAGCTCGCCTGTGTGCGCAGCTCCCTCTTAGTGTTTGGGTGTTAAGCCTGTCTGTGTAAACTCATGTAATGTTTGTGTGTCAGGTCCTCCTCCAGTGGCGAATCACACAGACAGCCGGCTTCCCCTTTAGCTTTGTTGCCATGCCGACTGACCCGCTCCTTCCATCACATTCCAGTGACACTCCAGCGCTGGGATACTCAAAGAGAGGCTGGGGAGAGATTAGTGTTTGCGGCGCTACTGTTTTTGTGGCTAGGTCTGCGCTTCTGCCTACAACTGACCTGGGACCACTGAATATTAGATTTTACACAAATTTCCCACTTGTTCCAGGTGTAGGTGGTCAGCATGTTTGGTGTCTGAAGTTTGTTTCTATGATTTTGCGTTGGGTCTGAAAGACTAGTGTATCTGTATCTAATGTATTATACTAATGTATAATGTATAGTGAAGCCTGCATGTAATCTGCTTTACCCGTCAACCTTGACACTGTCATGATTACTGAATTCAACTTGATGATTTTGACTAAAATAAAGAAATCACTCATTAGACTGACGGTGGCCGACAGTTTGCATGTTGACAGCGCATGTGTTCATATTTGTTTATATACGTTTTAAACCTGAAAATGTAACTTTTTAAACCTGAAAATCATTTACTCGATTACTTGTATAATGAATATTGACAGCCTTGATCTACATCTGTCTGCATTTCCATAATATAGGACTCCCCATTGCCCTGCAGTTTTTTTCTTACATGAGAGAGGCAGATGTGTGCGCCGCGCTGGCCGCATTCTGGGACAAAAAAAAACCACACAAAAAAAACGGTCGCTGTCTGAACACCTGGACGACGAGAAGAGACTGAGGCAGTCAGTCTCCAATCCCCTCCCGTCCCTGAGCATTAAGACAGACGGAGAGAGACAGACAACACCGGGTCACAATCACCCACTGTGCCCCTTTCAAAGCGTCTCTCTCTTCCTCTTTTTTTCCCCTTCCTTCCTCATCGTCCTTTCAATCGCTCGGCTCGAGCTGTCACCGGGGTGTCCAATTTCCGAGCAGCGCGGTGGGGAGGAGCGGCATGCTGTAATGGATGCACCTGTTCATGAATTAAATCATCATACCCCATCTTCACTCCTCGTTTGGTTTTGCGCATGTCGGCCATAATGACTGGGCTGTCTGTCGCACTCCTCTGCGTTTGCTGAAGATAGCATTAGGTCGGCGCTTTGTCTCAGGTCACCACAAGGCTTTTTTTCCCATTGTCATGGCTCTCTTTTACAATAGTGCAGCAATGTTGTGGCTCACTCTGGAAAGGATGGGAAAATGTTACTGGAATGTTTTCCTTCCAATCGGACTGGCACTTACCTTTTTCAGCCCTTTGGCCGCTGCTGTTTAGTCTGACTTGCGTGGAGGTGCAGCAGCTGTACAGGCAGCTGGATTGGATGAGTGCTTTGGGGGAAAGCAGTTAATGGGCTTCTCGTGAGACGAGTCCTGGCACTTTTTGTTCAGTACATGTGTACTGCTGCAGATCATCACTGTTGTACAGAACACCTTAGAACCCCCCCGGTGTGACAGGACTGGCCTGCATTATTTTTTTACTGGAATGTTTTGCATATTAAATTACATGAATCATGCTTTGGTTCTCAAAAAGACAGAAAAGTCACCTGGAAGGTTTGGAATCACTAAGAACGGTCTGTGCTTTGTAAGGGATACTCAACCTGATGCACCCTGATCATAAACCAAATCTTAACCTGGTCTAAATATGAAAGAAAGAAAGTATGAAAACTATCTGCACACGCTAATAAACTCTATGAAAATACCATTTAGTTATTTTTACATGGAGTAAGTACGTGTGTCCAGCGTGAAAAGTTTTGAATTGATTGAAAATGAATTAAGAGATGAGAGAGTGTAATGACATAATGGATTTCAAAACTAATTTGTTGGACAAAAACGTGACTTGGAAGGTGAGGGAGACTTCCGAACTACAGAGCACAAAATGATATTCTCTCGACACTCGCAGAGAAGAGTGCCAACAGAACAACCAGGTTTTTTTTTTTAGAAGTTCAAAGGTTTTTATCTGAGACTTCAGAGCATTATGGCAAGAAATAAGGCTGGTTGCAGGAAATATTGGAGCAATGCAGCTTTAAGACCTTTGATTGGGCAAGTATAATAAGCACTCAAAACAAAAACAACTAAGTAAAGCTTTTGTTTTATATAGCATCTTTCTCAGACGAGTCACAAAGCACTGTACAGGAAAAGCTGAATAGAAACAGGGTAAGATTGAGATGACAGTAAAAAGCACAGACACTGAAGCACAAAGAGTTAAACGAGCTTAACTTTATTAACTAGCTGTGAGCAGTTTAACGGTTCAGTCACTCAGATCTTTACACTCGCCCATTTTTCCAACACATCAACTTCAAGAACTGCCTGTTCACTTGCTGTCTAATATATCCGTCCTCTGACAGGTGCCACTGTAACAAGATGATCATTGTTATCCACTTCACCTGTCAGAGGTTTTAATTTTGTGACTGATTTGTATAAGTGCTGACATTATGCAAATTATTCCATCAAGTTCCAACTCCATTTTTTAACCATTTTTAAGCATTTCCTAGTCATTCTAATTGTGGTAATTCCTCTAGGCCATTATAGGTTCTATAATGTTACTTGGTAAGTATAGTGTGTATATGACATACATACACACACACACACACACACACACACACACACACACACGTATATATATTTTTATACACAGCAGAGTGGAGTGGCTGGCTTAGTGGTGTCTAACCGTTAGGAAGTGGTATGTATTTCAGCCCTTGTTCGAGTGCTATATGAGTATATGGCACTTGTAATTTTGGAAAGGATGTACATACGCTAATAAGATTGGAATGGAATGTGGGTCTGATGTTCACAGGTGCGTGTGGGTGTGTGTGTATGCATGTGTGTGTGTTTAATCGGGTGTTAGTGGAGGCCTGCGGCAGTGGCCTGGCCTCAGCTCTGTCAGTGAACAGACTTTATGAGGCTGCCGGAGCCTGTGGTCTGCCTAGAGGAGAAACCTGCTGATTTACTGCTCACAGATACAGTTCAATGAGCAGGACTAAACCCAAGCTGTTTGCATTTTCTCTCTCTGTCTCTCTCTCTCTCTCTCCCTCCCCTTGGCTTGTCTCTCACTCTGTATCAGTGTGTGATGTTTCTCCTACTCCTTTTTGCTTGTCTCGTTTGTCCAAGGTCATTCTTCAGTGCACTATGCTGAAGCTAATCTGGGTTTATAAAGCATGAGTTCTGAACTACCTGTTCGCTCATGATGCAGCTTAAGGGAGACACACTGTTTTACATGCTCTTAAGAAATAAAGGGTTCTTTACTTCTATGACAGTGCCGTTGAAGGACTACCTTCAGTTCCCTGAAGAACGTTTCAGAGGTTGGTTCCTCAAAGAAGTATTTGTAGATAATTGAATGTGAGTCTTAAAAGACCTTTTCAAAGTGTGAAGCGTCTTTAGAGAGGTAAATGGGAGACATACCAGAATGATGATGTTTTATGGTACAGATCTGGATACCATGATATTCCCATAACAGTAAATGCAAAGTAAACATGACCATGAATAACTCAAATAATGTGTATGAACTCAACAAACAGAGCACTTTCCATTAGAAGGGGTTGAGGGTGGTTGCAGTAACCCTCGTGTTGCCTTTTGCACGGGCTCTGCTGAAAATGTGACATGATTGATTGCTGTTTCACTCTCTTCGATTAAGCAGATACAGCGTTAACTTTAGGCCAAGATGAAAAAAGGGTGTATCCGCTCGTAAAATCTGAACAGGCGAGGTAAGGCCGGGCAATTGTGGAAAAGTGAGTGGTCTAACAGTGAAATATTTTAGACCAGCTAGGTTAGTGCCCTTTGCAAACAGTGTGGAGGAAAAAGGCAAAGAAGCTGGTGCCATAGTTTCAAACAGTCTCAGTGTTTCGTTTTATAAAGGAATCTTGTTTTGTTAACTAACTCTTAAGGACTGGTCAAATTAATATAGCAATAATAATAACTATTGTGTAATAGTGACAATAATGGTAGAAAATATTAACATTTTAAAATTGTTATTAAATGTGATACGATTATTGAATGAAGATTCTTTCTTAACTTCTTACCTACAAATAAGCCCAGTTTGTGTAAGTAATAATAATTTGTTATTATCATGGTTGTTGTTATAACAAAACAGTTATTATTAGTAATGGCAATAATTAGGGATGCAATTTTCTTGGCCGATTCCGATTACCGATTTTTTTGTGAGTGTGGTCGGCCGATACCGATTTTTCCGATACCGATTTCCCCCCCCAGATAACAGAAAATTAGAGCTGCTGCATGTAGTCGACACAACAACTTTTTTTTTGTGATCAATTTTTTATTTTGATTTTGTTCAAAGAGGGTCATATACAACAGTGTACAGTTACGTCTTTATGGCAAAACAGGCATAACACTTATTCTGACCCTCTAAACCCCTTCCGACACCCACCCGTCCCCTCCCCCAGCGGTCCGCCAAGTCCAGGCCACCTCGTACTAAACTTGCAATCAAACGAAGTACAGCAGCAATAATAATAAGTGAGTGACTGAGCAAATAAAATAAATGAAAGATAATGTAAAATACAGAGCAATTAGGTAGAGGCAAACAAATAAATACAAAAAAGATACAGAGTATGTGCTATATGACAAATTTAGAAGAGTAACACATAAATCATCGGAGGTTTACAACTTCAGAGTATACCCCAAATTGAGTTCTACCACTTTGCAATCTTTCTACCAAGTCATCTGCAACAACTTTCCATGCCTCAATGGTTGCAGCTCTAGCTTTATTTATTCTGGCTGTTAACAACAACAACCTTTTTAATGTAATGCGGTAGTTACTTTCCCTGTTTACTGGTTACTTTTATAATAGTGACCTATTATAGTGGCAGCTCTACAGCAAATACAAACAAAAATCAAATTGTCTTTAATATAAAGCTTTATTTTTCATAACAAATGTTCTTTACAAATTTAAATAAATAAAATATAATACATTAACATATAAATAAAGCCTCCCAAAAAAGATTGGTTTGAAATCGGCAATACGTGTGTCGTTTCTGATCCCTGGCCGATCGAACGGTGCATTCCTAGCAATAATATAATAATGTATTAGTATAATAATATAATAGTGACAATTATATTAATAATATTTTTCAATATTTTTAATACACTTTCTTAACTGCAAGCAAGACAGTTTGTACAAGTAGTAATAATTTGCTGTTATCATTTATTGTTATTATCACAAAATCGTAGTTGTTAATGTTATTAATAATAATATAAACTGTTTCAAGTATCACTGTCATATTTTTGTTGCTCTGTAGAGCAGACCCCAGTGTTTGTGTTCTCACTGACCAAACACACAATTATGCAGTCATCTTATTGCTACTTGAGGCAGCTGCCTTGTGTTCTACTTTGGTACTCAGGACAGCTTTCCTCGAGTCTTAAAGCCTTGATCTGTTTCCGTTTGTGAGTCCTTCACTACACAAAGACCTGATTAGAACTGAGCTGTTTAAAGGAACAGCTGATTTTAGATGCGTAGTTTGAAATGAAATGAAATAACTTCCATTTCTGATGTGGAGCTGCAGAGAATGTTGAAACACAAGTAGCTGTTACAGCAGCTCACGTTTAATGAAGTGGTGCCGTCTCAGCAGAGCTATATGTGGAAGTGGTTCAAACAAAAAGATGACAGATTTGTACAGCGCACGTTTTAGTGACTCTGAATTATTAAGAAGCATCTTAATCCACATCTGAGAGACCTTTCTCTGACAAGTTTCCGAAATTGCAGACAATGTGGTAATGCCATGGAGAATTATACTTTAATTGGAGAAATTAATTGGAGAAGCACAATCATGCTTCTGGCCACTTCATGTATAACAAGGATCAGAACTGTACCTGGATTAGGCCACGTCACATAAAAATGCAGGTGTAAACGCACTCAAGACACATTTAGAACAGATATGAATTCAAGCTCAAACCACTTCAGGAGTGGCACTTAATGGGGACATCGCTGCTCCTGACAGGAGTTTACATTTTTTTCCGTAACCCACTTTGGATAAGCCAGTTCTGTTAAACTTTACCTCATATCATCATTTTTCACCTCTCTGCAACAGCACACTGGGTTTTATTGCACATGGTTCACGACAGCAATGATACAGGAAGATAATTCAAGAACAGTCTGTTCTTGTAAATGTAAAGTGTTCATGTGTTACACGTGAGAACAGCACAGCTCACATAGTGAACAGTGTGAGATTCTTCCTCTTTATTTAACCCATTCACCAAGTGAAGCAGCGGGCAGCCAGGAACACGGTGCCCAGGGAGCAGAGTGTGGGGACGATACTTTGCTCAAGGGTACCTTGCAGATGCCACTAGCAGTTCTGGGATTCAAACCCACAACCTTTCGATTACAGGGGTGGATCTCTAACGACCAGGCCACCACCTGGTATTGACAGTGTTGTGCAAATGTGTTCTTTATTTTGAATAGAACAGAAAACTGAAGAGTAGTGCAGGCGATTGGTTGTTGTATGTGAGTTGTTTTGCATATTACTAAGCTCATAGCATTCGGGCTGACCAGATATGCATTTGACCGCCATGTGTGAACACATGTGGCTAAAAGCTGATTGGGACACAGTCCAGATACTTGTCACACCATGTATAAACAGCATCCGACTCTGTTCTGTTATTGTATGCTAGTTCCTGCTGTACATTTAATAAACACACTTTTAAATAATTAAATCCAGAAACTTGCAATGATTGTTCTAATGAATTGGAGCTGAAGTTAAACTTTTTAGAGTGAAAGTGATCATTCGGTCATACGTGAACACACCACTGCACACAGTGTGAACAGCACGAAATTCCTCCTCTGCATTTAACCCATCCACCAAGTGAAGCAGGGGGCAGCCATGAACATGGCGCCCGGGGAGCAGTGTGTGGGGACGGTACCCCACACACTCAGCTGTGCCGAGCGGCCTGGGAATCGAACCTGGACTTTCTGATCGCAGGGCGAATGCCCTAACCACTGGGCTACCAGCTGCCCCTCAGAGAGAGAGCAATAAAGAGAAAGACATGGAAAGAGAAAGAGAAAGACATGAAGTTTGCAGTGCTGTAGTTCCCTGGTAGGAAAATAAATAATTTGGATAAATTAATACATCAATTAATAAATTGACCAACCCATCTAATACAGATCCAGGTTTTAAATTATTTTAATTAACAACTATTTTTTGTTGCTGAAGACTGCTCATTTTAAAAATCTGTGGATTCAAATCGAAAAGGTAATTTAAGATCCCATCCCTGGTAATTACAGTTGAGTGGCTTTGTCAGGTGTGGACCCTTAGGCCTGTTCTGTGGCAGGACTCCTTCATTACTTCGCAGCCGCTTCCCCCCGTAACCCCACCGCGCCTCTGTTTGGGCTCCAGGCCCCCGCTACTATGGCATTGACCATAAATCGCAGACTAATCTGTGTTTGAACAGTTGTGTGGTGCTCCAGACGAAGAGCCAGGCACGGCCTACCTGAAACGACAGGAAATATGAGAGGGGGGGGCACAGATTAGATTTTTTTTCTCTCCTTCATTATGATTAATAACTTTGTTTAAAGCTTCCAGAGAGAGGAAGGAGGGCAGTGTTTGTTTTGACAGGCCTTTGGTAAGTGGTAAATCAGATTTACAGAGTGTGAGTCTAATTTGTGTGTGGGTTTTTTTTACTCTCCTTTAAGAACTGCAGATTTTTGACATAGTTTGTGTTTATGGATTGCCCTTTAGCTGTCAGGTTAGCGCTGCAGTACAAGTAAATGTTTACAAAGAATTAATAACGTGTTTATTGCACAAACCAATGTTGGCATATGATGCAAAATGTCTTCATTCTAGTCACTTTTTTCTGAACTAGCCACCCTGTAGAAATGTGCTGCTTATCTGTGAGAATGCATCTTAAGTTTTACATTCCGTAAATTCCTCAAGGTATTTGTCTCATTTATCTCACACTGAGACACGTAGTTTCGCTGCGCAGGTTTTTTTCCAGAGAAGAGTGCGCTTGACGAGGGCTACATTAAAAGGCTTTTGACGGTATGGTTTTTAAAAGGATAAAAATGTGTGTGCGTGCATATGTGTAATGTGTATATATACAGTGTGTGTGTGGGTATATATATATATATACACACACACACACACACACACACAATAAATATATTTTTTCCGGATCCTTTCACACAAGGGGACCCATTCACCCTGCCGCAGTCTCTAAATACTTTTGTCCCGCGACCTTCCGAGTTGCATATCTCGGCGGGAAAGCACTCAGACACTTCAAATCTCCAGGAAACCTTTTCAACGAGCCCTCACTTGTATTTTTAGCCCGAGTAGATCAGGTTTTATTCCCCGAAAACCATGTTTAAATGCGATCCGTGTGTAAACTTTTGCACGTCTCGCTGGGGAATTTAAATTTGGATATGGGTTTACCTTTGTCATTTTAAACTCCGTTTAATGCATTATATGTATTTATGTGTATGTGTGTTCACATATCTCTCTCTCTCCCTCTCTCTCTCCCTCTCTCTCTCTCTCTCTCTTTTATTTATATATATATATATATCAATACAATTGCCCATAACACCAAGGGTCTTTGAACATACAGATGATAATAATGTGTCCTCACATTGTTTTAGTGAAAGATGTAGCCGCTCTAGTGTGTTTTTAAACCCACTCTCTTACCTGCTGATGGAAACAGATTACTGCCAATGCATTAATATACCAACAGATTATTTCAGACATCCTATCTGTGCTCTCTCACTTTTTCATTTAACTGAAACACTTCACACCCCCCTCCTTCTCTCTCTCTCTCTCTCTCTCTCTCTCTCTCTCTCTCTCTCTCTCCCTCCTTCTCTCTCTCTCTCTCTCTCTCTCCCTCCTTCTCTCTCTCACACACACACACACTCTCGCGCACACACACACACACACACACACACACACACAGTCTCCTAGCTGCACACACCTCGTCTGGAGCATGATTGAGTCTGAGTGGTCATTAGTAGAATTGTCAGTGTGTATGGAGTAGCCAGAGGGACCCATCTCTCTATCTCTCTCTCTCATTTCTCTCTCGCTCTTTTTTATTCTTACTTTTTTGTTCGTTTTTTTTTGTTGCTTTCTCTTTTTTGTCTTACACTTCCTCTCTCTGTTCTCTCTCTCTCTCTCTCTCTCTCTCTCTCTCTCTCTCTCTTTCTCTTTTCTCTCTCTCTCTCTCTCTCTCTCTCTCTTTTCTCTCTCACTCTCTCTCTCTCTTCTCTCTCACTCTCTCTCTCTCTCTTTT